>SDVV010029110.1:0-11864 GCA_016164225.1 Gammarus roeselii
GAATCCGCAACCAGGGCCGTATCATCAGCAAATAGCAACTGGCTCAACTGCCAACTCCGCCCATTCGCTTCCAAGAGTTCCAAGCCACGACCCAGCACACTCGCGTTCACCTCCCTGACCACTCCATCCATATAGAGGTTGAACAGCCAGGGAGACATCACGCAGCCTTGTCTCAGTCCCACTTTCACTGTGAACCAATCACTCACCTCGCTCCCCACTCTGACACATGCTCGGCTGTCAGCATAGAAACTCTGCACTGCTTTCACGAAAAAAAAACGATAACAACGAAAAACGAAAAAATAATGTACCCGGATGCAATTCAACATAAACGCATTTCAAATTCAAGATTATTCTTGAAGTAAGCGTCTAAATTTATCTGCCCATCGGGTGTTCACCTATTTGATGAATTACATAACAATGACCATCAAATTATTTTGAATCCACTATCGGTCCCGGAGCTGGCTACTTTCGTCGACTCACTCCAGAAAGTTGGAGGATGTACGTCAATACGAGATTGGTTGTACCTCGACCAAAGTTGAATGGCTCGATTACTCAGACTTACACCCCACGTGGTATCGAGTACTGCATCTCATCAGAGTAAGAGGCTCCAGCAAATCGGATGGATATGCTACAATTTACCTTTTAAGGGTGAGCAATTAGAGGTAAATTTCCGCGCCAGGTTTCCTTAAGATGACAGTATTCCAGACATGTCTATCAAAACAATGACAAATAAGCTACATGAAACAATGAATGATGGACACCGTTGCGATGAAAGCTGCACACTATGTTCAGAGCTTCACACAAATACTATATACAATGAATCTCCGACTGGGTCGATCATTTTCATTTCTTCGATGCTTTTTTCTTGTCAATTTTCCCAGCCACAATCTGAAAAAAAATATAAACCTGATTAGTTGTTATAGAATCTCAAGTACGGTAGCGAGTGGTTCTCCATGATCACAGGAAGCTGAAGTGCCCTACGGGGGAGCCTGCGATGACTCACGTTGACGCGGCGCCCTACGGGGGAGCCTATTATGACACGTTCGTGAGGCTGCGGTGGGAATGAGGCTCAAATCACGTTCAGGCTATGGTGGAAATGAGACCCAAATCAAATCACACGACGTTTAAGGTTCAAAAAGTGGATCTAATATGGGCTCCAGGATGAATGTTAAAGGTGTAGATTGTGAAACTGCATTTAATTAGTGAATAAAAACCCTTTAAAAATAAACTATATGATACCGTATCTGTGATACCCGGACATTACTATCATCTGCTTTTGATCAAATAAAAAATGGGATATTTCATACCTGGAAAATAATAACCAAATATTTTTTCATTTGATCCTCAGTTCCACCAGAGCCTCAACGCGATTCATAATACGCTCCCCGTAGGGCTCGATTTGTTTTGAGCCTCATTTCCACCGGAGCCTCAACGTGAGTCGTAATAGGCTCCCACGTGGGGCGCGCCCGTAGGGCTTGATCATGGATTCCAGTGGGCTCGCACGCCTCAGTGTACGAGAAAAAAACAACGCTTTAAACGTTTAAAAAAAATGCAATGTCAGACGCACGCTGGTACGTATAAGAACGCTTAGACGAAACGGACCTCCGCTTGCAATTATTTAGATCTTCAAGAGTAATATGTACTCACGCTAGTGCGTACAGGTAGCATCGTCACTAGTACAAGGTTTACGGCTACACGGACAGAGTCAGCTCCGACAGCAACGCAACCCAATGTTTACAGCTACGCGGTCTAGTTAAGTAGAGGTACAATTGAGTTATTCAGGTAAGATAAAGACTCAGACGAAATGAATCCCCGCCTCCAACCACTCAGAACTCCATGATTTGATATGAGCCTCATTTCCACCGGAGCCTCAACGCGAGTCATAATAGGCTCCCCCGTAGGGCGCGAAGGACTCCAAGAGTAATATGCACGCGCGCCAGTGCGCACAGATAGTATCGTCGAAATTGGTACAGGGTCTATGGCTTCACGGATTAGATCAACAGCAACGCGTCACAAGGTTCATAGCTACGCAGTCCAGGTCAACCCCAGAAACTACATATGGTCTATGCAAGCGCGAGCGAGCACAGACTCAAGAAAAACTTATTCACAAAATCACAAACAAACTCCGGCACTAATTCACTAGCATTATTATACATGACAAAATTGTGGATCGTGAAGACTCTGGGGACTTCTCGAGAAAAACTGCTTGGATTATTGATTCCGCACGCATTGTTCAAGGGGATAGGGGGCGAGGGGGGGTCAGAGGTCCCAATAGACATGACAAATCTCGGAGGGAAACCGAAGTCCTCAGAGTCTTCCCGAGCTTCCCGGGCACCTCGTCTCAGCTCATCTCGGCTTGTCTCGAATCATTTCGGCCGGTCTCGGCTTGTCGCGACCAACTCGACTCGCCTCAACATGTTTCGACTGATCCCGCCGCACCTCGACCCGCCTTGACGCAACCCTCGCCTTCTGTGCCAGTAATCCGCGGACTGTAATAGTTAATTTTCTACTCAAGAATTTCACATACATACATTTTTCTGTGTTTGGGTTTTACAGCTTGGGGAGAGGGAAGCAGGGGTCCCAGGCCTCAAGCTGGAGAATTTGCGCTCGGGAGAGCGCCAATTCTCCCTCCGTAGGTTGAACTAGATTAACTAACACACCGCGTAGTCCACCAAGGGCCACTGCGGGCGTCTAACGATACATAATTATATGAACTAATCCAAAATTGATCACCATGAAAAAAGGGCAATTATAAATTATAGAGCTTACGAAATAATAGGTACTGAAATATTAAATAGAAGTGTTAATGATCTATAAGATGAATAATCATCCATCCACCCCAAATAAACTCATATTGTCTCCCTGTAATGCTCAATTCTGAACAAAAGACCTGGATTATTCTCAAATACGGATGGACTTTTTTTCCACAGATTTAACATCAGAAGAGGAGAGTGCAAATATCAGTCAGATTTCTTCAACCGCGTGTAGGTTAAAATTTCATGAGGGGAATTCAGAGGTGCAGTCCAAGAACGCAACTTTTAAAACAAATCCAATAGAAAATAAACTCGTTCGTTAAAATATTCAGGAAAATTCTTATTCATTGGACAAGCTACCAAAATTCTTCACTGCAACAAACTGTGTCCAACATGCGTTCGTAAAATTTTTCGAACACAACTGGGAATGAAAGCAGTACAAGAATCACAAGTGCGAAGAGCGCAGTGTAAGTCATAAAATTAGACTTTTTTCTTCTTGTTCCTGGGTATCGGATTCCAATATCGACCTACAGAAAATCATTCATCGAACGAAAAGTGGTTTATGCCTGGGCCATATCCTAATCATTGACTGGACCGTCGCTAACCCTCCCTAAATGGAGATTGTGCGATGTAACTGCCCAACGCTTGACCAAAGAAGCAGTCAAGCGAGCTGTTGCGAGCCATTTCCGTACATTAAGACAGATCCATCAATTTGGGGAACTCATTTCGTAGCCTAGTTGTACTGACGAACAGATTTGTATAATAAAGATTAAAAATAATAGATCAAGAAGTGCGTTTCATCGCCCCCGTAGGGCGCGCAGTTCACCTACTCGGGTAGGTTTTCTCTCTTTTTGCTTCTTATCCTAGCCTTTTTTATCGTGAAAGAACGGGTAATGCTCATGTCCAACGTAGGTTCTAGGCTTTATGCTCCTAGAGAAGTGGAGGCCGACAGTTTTACAGACCTGATCGAACTATGTTAGGAGGCCCCTTCCTCCGGGGCTCAGGCTAGATTAGAACGAGGGGTCCAATGCCACCAGAGCTTCCGACGCGAGTTTCTGCTAGCTCCGCATTGCGAGCGATGATCATTAACTCGGATAGATCCGCATCAGAGTGTGCGATGCACTCTATTAGAAAGTTTTTTGCTGCATGGCTCATGACGACACTAAAGACATGGTGGCGCGAACGGTCCCATGTGTGCGCTCACTAGATGGTTGCGAGTTATCCATATGTGTCCGAGGCACAGGCGGTTGCTGAATACTTGGACTCTCCTGTAGGAAAACCTGGTTCCCATTCTCCGACTGACAGAGAATTTCACTGAAAGTATTTTCTGACCGTCTTGTTGCCCCATATTGTTAAATCAGGATGTTATAAGGGAGTTGATGAACCAATCTCAACGTTGTATGGCAATTAATATGCTCTTGATAGGTGGACGCCAGTTTGGCAAGGGAATCTCTGAGCTCATTTCTCCTTATTCCCGCGTGACCCGAGATCCAGCAGAATTCGACCGCTTGACTTGCCACTGACGTTGTAAAGAGGTCGTGTTGTTGTACGTGGGGCGGGGTATGCATAATAGAGTTTAGAGCCGAGACTGAGAATGTGACTTTTTGGAGAGAATTTTGTTTTAATGATAGTGCAGGCTAATTTTAATACTTTTATCTCCCGAGAAATCGGAGACTTTCTGTGGGAGGGCACCCGAACATAAGGTTGTCCCGCACACAGCAGCAGCTCCCTCTCCGTCAACGGTTTAGGAGCAGTCTTTGTATACATGACGGAAATCCCAGCAGTATATATTGAGTTGAGTAGATGCTTTAGAATTGTTGTAGGTGCTTCTGTGTCGACCTGAGCCTCAACGCAAAGTTCATGCATGCTCCCGGTAGGGCACATGATTTAAGGGTATATTTGTACGTCAAGGTTGACTGGCGTTGGGTTGATCATCCAAATAGGAGTGCTGATTCGAAGTATTTGAAAGAACGAATGCGGGTGATGACTATTGAGGTCAGCAAGTTGCCCACGCATAGATAGAACGGCGGCGATATATCAATTTTGACCGCAAAGAGGAGTTTTTCGAAAATACTAATGATGTGGTTGATGGTTGGGATATTGAATGTACTCCTCGTCATGAAGAAGTCTTGTAAGGAGTTTGTCTTGCCTGGGAGGAAGGGGAAGCTCAATAGATTTGCACGTTTGGCGATTCGATGACACTGGAAACGGAATGCGCCGGCTGTGATGCGCATCGAATTGTTTGCGATGATCGAGAAGGGTTGCAGTTTGTTTTGGCAGCTGAGCTGTACACAGCAGCTCCGTATTCAAGGCGTGAACTGATCATGTTTCAGTGCAGCATCATGCCGGTATCATGATCGTCACCTAATTTCAAGGATGTTACCAAGAGGATAGGTCCCGTAGACTTTTGGCAGCGGGTTGTCAGGGCTGCGATGTGTGGTCGCCACATGAGTTCAGAGTCACACACGACACCCACAAACTTGACGACTTAGTATACAAGAAATGTGTTGCAGTGTTGATGTAGGTTCTAGGTGTAGGCCGGGGACAGGAATAAAATGCATGCTTTTCGTTTTTGATGGCAAAAACCGGAATCCATTTAAAGAAGCCCAGTGCACAGCTTCGTTAAAACACTGCTGGAGTTCATGTAGGATTACAAATGACGGTGAGTAGCTTCCTCATAAGTCGTCCACGTAAAACGTGTAGAGAGCCGTCTCCCGTCGCGGGAGAAAATGTCTGCTTGCTGATTGATTTTAAAGATAAAATAGTGCCACTATGGACGCTCCCCTGAGAATTCCTGAAGATAGGATAGCGACAGCATGTCACCGACCTTGAAGGTACAGGTCTGCAAAAAAATTGTGCACAAAGCGGGGTAGGATTTTGATTTGATTTGGGCCTCGTTTCCATCGGAGCCTCAACGCGAGTCATAGCAGGCTTCCCCGTAGGACACGATCAACATTGATTCTGGTAGGTTCGCTAGCCTTAGTGTGCGGAAAGACTAACATTGTCACGATTACATTTTATAAATAAATAAATGGTGGTATATACGCATGCTGGCGCGTACAGGAACGGAAACAGTTAACAAGCATCTACGTAAAGGTATTATTGTTTCAATGCGTTGTGGGGTGGAGACCACCTTGTTTACGCAGATGTTTAGGGTTTAGCGATAAGCTTTTTCCACTAGGTCAGGTCTGTAAGTAAGCTTTGTAAGGTTGCATGGTGGGTTTAAGAAGGCTAGTCGGGCTGGCTCGAGTGCTTTGCAATCCATCAGTGTTTCACGCTGATTGCCACCTGATGGCAACAGAGGCATGGTGGCGCGTCTGGTCCCTTGTCCATGTCCATCACACGATGTGAGTCATGTACGTGTGTTGTTGTTTAGCCCCAACTAACCCTGCGATGAAAGAGCAACAGCCACCGCACAGCCCAAAGCCCGAGAAACCACAGACATATGCATGTTAGGAATGTTTAAGCCGGTGTAGGCATTTATATTATGACTATATTCGTAAAGAAATTGATGCAGTCTCTCGGGCGTTCCCACATAACGTACTGACGTGATATTGTGGTCGAGTCAGCCGAGTGCTATGGCTGGGCAGGACGTCATGACGTGCTCGACTGTATCGGGCGTACCCCGGCATCGCAAAACAAAGGTCGGAACGGACATTCCCCAGTTTATACTGGTATGACTGGAGATCGGTGTGGTGCCCGCACCTCAGCCGCAACAGGTGGACCCGGTCGTTCTTGGGCAACCCCAGCTCCTCGCGTCCACCTCAGGCGGGTGAACCTGCAGGACCGTGCTGTCTATGTGTTCACCCAATGAAAGGGCTGTGAAGTGTGTGTGTATCTGTTTGAGCATTAAGGTGTTGTTTGTTGAACGGGGAACGGTCGTGTGGTGATGGGCAAAGTGTCTGGCTGGTGTGTTGTGCAGGTGTCTTTGGGTTTGACAGGAGTTGCATAGGTGGTGGCAGGGATGTGTCTGGTCTAAAATCTTTGCACAAAAATTTAGTCCCTCTTATAACAAGATGATGTTTGAGAGGGAGGACCTTGGTTGCCTCATGCAGATGGGAAATTGTGAGGAATCAATGTACGTGGATGCAAGGTGTTTGCGTATGAGATGATGGGCCTAACAAATTGTTTGAATAATGTTGTAATCGATTCCTTGGAGTGACCGTAGGTGGTTGTGGTAAGTACTCGGGAAACGTTTAGTCTTGATATGGCTTTAGCGCCAATCTTGTTTGTGTGAGGCTTGAATGTAATCCCCGTGTCTAAGTTGTTCCAAGGGTTGTGGTAGTGGGACTGAGGGGTATGGGAGTGTTGTTAAGCGTGACATGTGGGTGAACGCGGTGATCACTGTTGCCTAGTGTTACTAATGTTAGGGAACACTTGCTAGCGGACTTGCTAGCCGTGTGGGACACCATTGGGGAACTGGCGGGTGCGGGATGGCTTAATATTATAAACAGAGTGCTTGTCTGCCAGAGAGAAAGTTAGCTATCCATTTCTTGTAGCTTGGATGTATGTGTGTACAGAGTATTTTGTTTACGAGGACATGTCTTGGGACTGTATCGAAGGCCTTACTTAATATCAATAGCGCATACCAGGGTAGGTTGAGCTGGTTTCTTGGCCTTCATGGATGGTCTGGGTGAGATTGGTTGTTGTTGTTGCTTAGTCCCGATTTCCACCTGTGGCAGTGGAAATCCCAGATACTCAGCGACACGCGAGAAATGAGACATGGGGAGTTGGGAGGAGAGAAAGGGGTGAACGGCTTAGTGACGGGGTAGAGCGCTATTGCCGCTATCTGAATTGACTTTGTGGGTTGTGTGGCAGTCGACAAACGTGGTATAGTTGTAGTCGTGGACACCAGAACATCGTTAAAAAATTCAGCATGGGAGAGGGATGTTTTGTAGGAGTGAGATGGCGATTGTTCACTCGTCCGTGAAAGAATGTGTAATGTTGTGGTTCTGGTATCTTGAAAGTGTCGCGACGCCGTCCCCACCGGCGAGGATATGAAACAGGGTGGGTTGAGGAACTTTCATTGGGGCCGGAGCCCCAGACGCCACCATCGCAGGCAAAGCATCTTGATTGAGTTGGCCCGCCTGGCTCGTGTAGGCTCCCTCGTGGGTGGCGAAGTGAGGTTGGTGATGATTAGTTGTGGAGTGTTGGTTACTGAAACCTTAAACCAGTCTCTCCAAAATTTTCGAGGGGTTCCGAAGGAGAGAAATGGGTTTGTATGAGGCTGGATCTGTGGGAGTTTTGTAGGGTTTCAGAATGGGTAGGATTTTCCCTTATTTCCAAGTGTTGGGCATTGTGTTGTGTAGAATGGAAAAGATAAAGTGTCAGTGAGGGTCGCGACTGCGTGTGGACCTGGATGTTTAAAGTGAATGTATGATGTCATCTTGGCCCGTTGCTGACGAGTTTTTGATTTGGCGGATGGCGACTATGGTCATGGCTGGTGTGAATGTTTGGGTCGATCTGTAATTTGTGTAATTGCTTGAGTATCCTCCTATTGTCCGGATGGTGTGGTAGGTGGCAGGTGTTTGCATAGTGTTTGGTGAGTATGTTTCCTTGTTGTTGGTCTGATGGGAGTGTGTGTGTGTTGGGTGGTAGGATTGCCTCGTGTGTCTATGTGGTTCGTGTTTTTGTTGTTGAGGCTTCTAACGAGTTTCCATAACTTTGATGGTGAGGTTCAGAAGTTGGTGTTTGCAAGCACATCCCGCCACAGGTTCGTCAGTTGCTCACAAATATCTGCATCTATTTCTGCATTAAAGGTTTGAGTTTGAGTGATTCGTTCATTGGTGGAGGGTAAATTACGGAGGTGATTTCGCTGCTCTGAGTTTTGCGCCTAACATGGGCCGAGAAAGCTGGAATGAAGCCACGAACAAACTCGGCGGGTACATGTTGCCAGTCTGCGTGTAATGTACTGCAGTGAAGTGTTTTGTAGCTGTGTCGATGGATGTATTTTGGGCGATGTCAAAGTCTTGTAGGGCGGTTTCTCTAGTTATCGTGTATTCGTCCAAGTCTGCTCTCTTGTAATTACGAAAAGTGTGAGGGGGGCTCATCTTGGATTGGGGATCGGAATTGATGATTGATGACTATTGGGAGGTGGTTGGACGACATGTCCTGGTGGACAGCCCACTGTCAATTTAGAGCAAGATTGGGAGAGCAGAATGAGACGTCCGAAGAGGTCTGTTGAGTTTGGGTTGAAAGGTTTGCGAGTGGGAGTGTCTGTGTGGTTAAGTGTGATTGGTGTGTCCAGTTGATCAGTGACAACACTGCCCCTCCGGTTAGCGCTCTGCGAAGTGAGCCTGGAGAGGTTGTGCGCATTGAAATCACCTAGAGCATAGGTGTGGGTGGTTGTGTTGAGAACGTCTAGGTGAGGTGTGTATTGTGGTGGGCATGAGCTGGTTGGAGGAATGTATAGGCTTCAGAAATTGTACAGTATCTAGCGGATTTGTATAAGTAGTGACGGCAGTTCTAAAGAGTTGTCGGGGGGAAGTTGTGCGCGAATGAAGGCGCTTGTGTTGAAAAGTGAACGTTTTTATGTACAAGTGTAATGAGTCTGCCATCACCGTCGTTGTTGGAACGGTCGTGGCGGAGTGTTGTGTAACCAAGATTTTTTTTTTTTTTTTTGTTTCCTGGAGATGACCGATGCGAATGTGATGATTGTTGAAGAAGGGTTTTATTTCTACTTGTTTCAGGCCGGCATTGTCTTGGTGTGGTGGTGTTGGCTTGGGTAGTGGTGGTTGAGCCGAAGAGTGCAGAGGGGAGGGGGGGGGAAGTGGTAGTGTGGCTGATGTAGGGCGTGGAGCCTGGGGCAACACGGGTCGTGCCTCGAACCGAGGAGCCATCGCCGTCAGAAGCCGCCGGAAGTACAGGAGGAGGGTCACTCAGCAGTGGAGGGACGGATGTTGCTGTGGGGAGGCCTGTGTTATTGTTAATATTTCTATTAATGTTGTGGGTTGGGTGGCAGTTGATGCATTTTGTTTATATTGTTATGGACATAAGAGCACGTACTACAGCTGCACTATATCGCGCCAACGCGGCGCGAGTAAGGGCGCTAGCAGGTGAGACATGGGTATGTGTTGGGACCGGGGTTGGCTTGTATATAGGGGAAGGAACGCCGTTGTTTGTTCACGTTCCCTAAGGGATAAAATGTATTAGGCGTTAAGGCTCTGGTGTCTGGGCGTCGGGGCATCCACGCCGACGTCATGACGGCGACGTGAATAGATCGTGGGTAGAGGAGGCCCAGTCGCAATGACACGGCAGGGGTAAATCAGTTACACTGTCGGGCCCTGTTGATGATAATGACCTCGGACCACACTCGTCACCCAGAGTTATGTTACGGGGTCTCCCGGCCGGATCCTTAATCGCAAGAGGGCTAAGCTGTGTGAGCGTATGAGAGAGTGCGAGGTGCGCCTTGCCGTCGGTTACAACCCTTTCTGGGGAATACAACCTGGTGTCTCTATCTGTATCTGTGTAATATGCAACAGTACTAACATTTTATAAAAGCGAGACCACATTACAGTATATCAGAATTGGTTTCAGGATTAGGGGCTTACCTTCACAGGACTGAGTTGATTCGAGTGGAATTGCTATGGCGAATGTAGCCTGTGAGAAAGTGGACTGATTATTGTAGCCAGGGGAGCCCATTGTGTATCGAGTGGAATTGCTATGGCAAATGAAGCCTGATAGAAAGTGGACTGAGCATTGTTGCCAGGGGAGCCCATTGTGTATCGAGTGGAATTGCTATGGCGAATGAAGCCTGTGAGAAAGTGGACTGAGCATTGTTGCCAGGGGAGCCCATTGTGTATCGAGTGGATTTGCTATGGCAAATGAAGCCTGTGAGAAAGTGGACTGAGCATTGTTGTCAGGGGAGCCCATTGTGTATCGAGTGGAATTGCTATGGCGAATGAAGCCTGTGAGAAAGTGGACTGAGCATTGTTGCCAGGGGAGCCCATTGTGTATCGAGTGGAATTGCTATGGCGAATGAAGCCTGTGAGAAAGTGGACTGAGCATTGTTGCCAGGGGAGCCCATTGTGTATCGAGTGGAATTGCTATGGCGAATGAAGCCTGTGAGAAAGTGGACTGAGCATTGTTGCCAGGGGAGCCCATTGTGTATCGAGTGGAATTGCTATGGCGAATGAAGCCTGTGAGAAAGTGGACTGAGCATTGTTGCCAGGGGAGCCCATTGTGTATCGAGTGGAATTGCTATGGCGAATGAAGCCTGTGAGAAAGTGGACCGAGCATTGTTGCCAGGGGAGCCCATTATGTATTTGTTCTTAGCATAATCCTTCACAAAAGGACCAAGTTGTGAGAGTGTGAAAGTATGAGAGTGTGAGGTGCGCCTTGCCGTCGGCCTCTCCCCTTCTGGGGGATGCTGCCTAGTATCTGTATGATCCTTCACTGGCTTCCTAAATTGCCTTAAAACCTGTTTCTACTTGTTACAAGATTTGGTTATTGTCAGCAGTTACCTCAGTTCCTTGCTTTGCCTATCCTGTTAGTACAGATACAGACACTAGGCCGCATACCCCAGAAAGGGGGGCGGCCGACGGCAAGGCGCACCTCACACCCTCATACGCTCACACTCACACAACTTAGCCCTTTTGTGATAAAGGGTCCAGCCGTACCCCCCCAACATACACTCTGGGTCACGAGTGCAGTCCGAGGATACGTCGTCAGCAGCAGGGTACGACAGTTTTCACTGGTTTACCCCCGTCGCGTCATAATGGCCGGGCGTCCCCCACCCACGCCCATCCCGACAGCGGGGTGCCCAGGGCGGGAAAGCACATCAGAGCAGCGTCAAAATCAACCATTCACAACCATTCTCCACTCACGCCTGTTTATTGCACGCTCTCTCGCCACCTCCACATTCGTGTCTCTCCTTCCCAACGCCTGCTTCACACCATCCATCCACCCAAACTTCGGTCTACCTCTAGGCTTGCGACCACTCGCCTCAGCATTCATCACCCTTTCCATCAATCTCCTTTCATCCATCCTCTCCATGTGCCCGAACCATCTCAGAACACGCGAATCCAATCTGTCCTCCAACTTCTTCACCATCCCTGTTCTGTTTCGAACCACGTCGTTGGTGATCCGGTCTCTCAGCGTTACTCCAGCCAT
>SDVV010029111.1:0-11863 GCA_016164225.1 Gammarus roeselii
GTGCGCATGTAATGCATCGTGATATACTGTGAAGTACATTTTTTCCATGAAGTTCGAACCGGCCGCCCACTAAAGATGAGCTGGGATGAATTCCTTTTGAATGTAATCAATCCAATGCCCATCTGTTCTTTACCTAAAAATACGAGTTCGTAAGATTATCTATTACATATATTATGAACTATATTTTGCGACATGAAGTCCGACACTGACTCCGACACGAGCCGACCTGTCAAGCTCTCATTTCAATAATTCAAAAAGGGCATTTGAAAACAAAGTTTAATGTGTTAGACCTATGACAAGAAAGCCCATTGCTAGACGATGGAAATAAATAATTGAATGAAAATAATAATAATAATATCATTTATGTTAATTAAAATAATAACAATAATAATAATAATATGAAGTTATAATTGAATATGGTGGCATATCGTCTGCCGACTTTCACTCGACGATAACTCGTGTTTTTTTCGGGATGAGCCAACTTCGGCTGATTTAAAGGATCCGTCACTGCCCTGAGACACCACAGTGCCTTAAATTCTCTGCGTGCAGCGCAAAACCGTGACAGCTCCTTAGAAACTATTTAAATTCAAGAATACGGCAAACTGAACACATTCATGTTGGTGGGCATAACTACTGCTATATGGTTTATCTATAGTCCGTACTATCTCCTCTTTTATCAGGCGCTCATTCCACCAGAGATTTCAATGTGCTTGGCTAAGTCACTCTTATGTAAGCTCCCATCTTTTCCAACATCTTTTGGGAAACGCCGGTCCCACAAAAGACTCACAAGGTCTTTGGTTACGTCACTCGTGCGTGAGCCACCAACCGTCCATCAGAGGAACCTGGCAACCCACTCTGATGAATTGCCAGCTCTCACCTGACGCTCCAATTACCAGAGACACCACGGAATACTTTATACCGGCCCAACGCTTCCGACGAGCTTTCAAAACACTTCACCACCAGTTCGGTGGGGAGCAACAGTTTCTAGAAACATTTCCTGAGTAATTTGTTCAAACTATTTAACATAAATCAGACATATTTCTGGGATATTGTATTATAGATACTATATTTTGCCCAACATTTCTGACAAATCTGAGTATATTGACTATCATCTCCACCAAGCGTTAGGTGTTGAGCACAATTTTTCGAACAGGGTCACCGATATTGATGTTCTGAAAGGGGGTTCAGGCGTGTAACCAGAAAGAAGTGGATTTTACATTTTTAATTCTTGAGGTTCCTTAATGGGTTCGTTGGGAAGCCTTGCTTTTGGACAGTTCTTGATGCATAAAAAGTATTTAAATTCTTAATTAGCTCCCATCACTTTCTTCCTTCTGGCTAGGCTCCTGATCTCTTACCGAAACCTCAGTAGTGGAAACCCTTATCTAAATAAATGTGGTCAACGCCTGTTGGAGATGCTTATCAAGAAAACTCCGCTTTGTCGTGAGAAATGTATATGTTTGTGTATGCCTGACGTAGTACCTAGACACAGAATCCCATTTCAATGCCCGACTTATGCGGAGTGGTTTTGTAAAAAAAAACTTTATAGATGTATCCTAAAGCTGTGTGTTGCCCCACACTGGGCACGTTACAGTTTTTGGTAGCTCATCACGTGCTACATAATTATTTGACTGCGAAGAAATTTGCAGTGGGAGAGTGGGAGTGGGACCCATGTTAAGACGGCTTGGGGAGAGGTGGACTGAAGCAGTCGCCCCATGTAAGGGCTGTTTCTCACGGCATTCGGCCAGCCTGTCCAGCGACGAAAAGATGTCACATACTCGCTTATAATTCGTAGATTATTTGTAAATGCCAATCAATAGCCAGCTCGTCACCGGGCTCCACAAACTGTCTGTTCTGCAGCAGCCTTTACAAATTCCTCCAAGCATAAGCTTTGTTAATTGTTTCAGAGAAGTAATCCGCAGTATTAAATAAGAAAATCCTTTGTAGACTAACAGAATTTCCTTCCATCATACGCTCTTTTCTTTCATCGCGAAAGAAGGAACAATCAATACATTTCCAACGGGTAATTCATTTTGTCATCAATATATTGACTTATCATTTAGATAAATTCTGTCAATTCAGAGAAAAACTTTGCTAAAATTAATTTTTTAAATATTTTCCGCATCATGAAATTATGTGAAACTCTTTTAACGTTATATTTTCTTATGCTAGTGTATCCAGCGAACCTGCCGAATGAAAAGGTCAGCATTCCTACTTTGAGTCACCGCATCCTGAAACCTGACTAGCCCAAGACTCACAAGATAAAATTATATTTTCCCCGCCGTCTTTCAGTCGCCTGTTACATGATTTCAAGACAGTATGTGGGAACCGCATTAAACACAAGGGAAATAAACTAAATCACAGAAACACTGAATTCGTACTTTCATTGAAATTAATGTAGTTCCACCTTGTACGCGTGATGAGCATTGGCAAAAAAAAATCATTCGGAGTAATATTGTACTATGGTTTGGAATAAGACGCTCTAGGCAAAAAAAAAGATGTTTACGCTGTACATATCCCTCATATGGTTATTGATATTTCGACTCAAAGTTTTATCTAAGTTCGGACAGTCGTAATGAAATTGTACCACCCTACGATAAACACGATAAACTACAACGTAGAAAGTCCTACTCCGACGGTTTTCCGAGTAGTGTCTAGGAATCAATCCAGAAATCAATCACAATGTCACGTTTATTCATGTAATAAATCAGACTTATATAGTATACTCTATTATTCAGTAAAATCATAAGAAGTAATAAACACGATGTGAATTAGTTTCATGGGGTAACTGGAGAGCCTCAGAAAGGTCCATCAGTGTGGTCACGAAAGAGTGGGCAACAGAAGTCGTTGACACGTTAACAAATTTGCATAAGTGTAGAAAGACAACGCCAGTCCTTTTGCCCCAAACAAGGTTGCCTTTTGATGTTACGGAGATTAGTTTTGAAGAAGAACGTCAAAGAGCACCATGTGTCCGAGTAATTTTTGTATTAAAGGATCAAGAAAGGGAAAGGTTGTAATAAAATTTAGCAGTTAACTATAACACATGAAGAAGCTCAAATCAGCAGCTGAAGAGAAAGCCACCGACTAACGATGTTGATTTGAAATTGTCACAGTTTCATTCCTCGTTAAACCAATGCTGGCCGGTGTCATTGGTGGGAACCTTTTTGCAACGCGTCGGTACCATTGCCGTGATTTATTTTTATTCAAGTCCCATTTCCACCGGAGCCTCACCGTGAGTCATAACAGGCACCCCCGTAGTGCTCGACGATCATGGATTCCAGTAGGCTCGCACGCCTCTGTGTGCTAGAAAAACAACGTTATCGAAGTCAGAATATTTTGAAAAGATCAGTCGTGTCAGACACACGCTGGTGCGCACAAGAAAAACGTTTAGACGAAACGGATCTCCGCTCATAATCATTTAGGACTTCAAGATTAATATGTATGCACGCTACTGCGTATAGGTAGCATCGTCGAGATTGGTACTTGGCTTACAACAACACAGACAAAGTAAGCTCCGACATCAACGCAACACAATGTTTACAGCTGCGCGGTCTAGTTTAGTTACCGTATGACCCCTCTATTCAGGTTAGATAAAGACTCAGACGAAACGAATCCCTGCCTCAAACCCCTCATAACCTCTAGAGCAATATGAACGCACGCCAGTGAACACAGATCGTATCATCGAAATTGGTACAAGGACTAAGGCTTCACGAATCAGATCAACTCCAACCGCAACGCATCACAAGGTTAATAGCTTCACGGTGAAGGTCAACCACAGAAATAACCCATGGTCCGTGCACGCGCGAGCGAGCACAGACTAAAAAAACGCTATTCACAAAATTACAAACAGGAACTCTCGCAAAAATACACTAGCAATATTTTATATGACAGGATTGTGAAACGTGATTTGATTTGATTTGATTTGGGCCTCATTTCCGTGAAACGTGAAGAGGAAACAGAGGGCAGGTTCATCATGGGCTAAAAACTGCTCAGATTATTGACATCACACGTATTGTTTCAAGGGATAGGGTGGGGAGAGGAAGGTCCCTCGGGTTCCAAAAGATCCCGATGACACCCGGAGGGTACCCCAAGCCCCCCGGGCCCCCCGAACTCCCAGGGTCCCTCGAGTCCCCTCGTCTCAGCTCATCTCGGCTTTTTTTCGACTCATTTCGGCCAGTCTCGACTCGTCGCGTCCAACTCGACTCATCTCAACATGTTCCGACTGATCTCGACCAGCCTCGACACGGCTCTCCCCCTCTGCGCCAGTAATTCTGTGGACTATAATAACTAATTATTCTACTCAAGCATTTAAGGGTGGAAGCGGAGAGGGGGGGGGAGATCAGAGGTCCCTTGGATCCCAAAAGAGCCCGACGAGTTCCGGAGTGGGAAACCAAAGTCCCCCGGGTCCGAGCTCCCCGGGTTCATCGAGTCCCTTCGTCTCGGCTAATCTCGGCTTGCCTCGAATCATTTCGGCCAGTCTCGACTGGTCGCACCCAACTTGACTCGCCTCAATATGTTTCGACTGATCTCGATGCACCTCGACCAGCCTCGACGCGGCTTTCCCCCTCTGTACCAGTAACACGTGGACTGTGATGGCTAATTGTTCTACTCAAGATTTTCACATATGTAAATGTTTCTGTGTATAGGTTTTATAGCGTATTGAGGGGGAAACAGGGGTCCCAGGGCTCAGAGGGGCCTCAAGAGAGTCCCAAAGTTTCTCAAGGGGGATCGAAAGGGTCTCAAGGGTGTCCCAGAGCGCCTCAGAAGGGTCCAAGTGGGTCCCTCCAAATCCTCCTGGTCTTCGATGTGCCCCGGGTTCCCCGAGCCCCCCGGGTCCCCCGAAACCCGCGGGTCCCTCGAGTAATCCTCATTCCCCAGGTCACCCAGTCTCAACCAGCCTCGATATATAATAACCAATGCAAAATTTATCGAAATGAAAAAAGTGCTCAGATTAATAATAGAGCCTACGAAGTAGTAGTAGTAGTTGCTTCCGTTTTCCACCAGAGTCCCAAAGAGAAGTTAATGCAGGCTCCCCCGTAAGGCAATTGAAGAGTGGCAAAGTAGGTGCAGCGTAGATTAAGAGTAGGTTCAATGTAGATTCAGAGTAGGTTTAACGTAGACACAAAAGGTTCAACACAGATACAGAGTAGGTTTAACGCAGATACAGAGTAGGTTTAACGCAGACACAAAGAAAATTTAACATATATACAGAGTTGGTTTAACGCAGATACAGAGTGGATCAAAAACGCAGATACAGAGTAGGCCTAACGCAGATACAGAGTAGGTCTAACGCAGATACAGAGTAGGTTCAACCTTGACTCAGAGCAGGTTTAACGTAGATACGGTGTATAGGTCTAACGCAGGCACAGAGTAGGGTTAACGTAGAAACAGAGTAGGTTGAACGTAGAAACAGAGTAGGTTGAACGTAAATACAGAGTAGGTTGAACGTAGATACAGAGTATCTTTAACGGAGATTTGGGAGGGGGAGCAAAGGTTCCAGGATTCAGAGGGGACTCAAGAGGGTCCCACAGCTTCTCAAGAGGGTCCCGAAGGGTGACAAGAGTGTCCCAAAGGGCCTCAGAAGGGTCCAAGTGGGACCCTTCTGAGGCCGGAGTCCCAACGCGCCGGAGTCCCAACGCGAAGTTAATGCAGACTCCCCATGAGGGGGGGTCCCCCCAAATCCTCCTGGTCTTCCGAGTCCCTCGGGTTCCCGACACCCGGGGTCCCCCGGATCCCCCGGGTCCCCCGGGTCCCGCGGGTCCCACGAGTACCCCCCTTCCCTGGGTTACCTTGTCTCAACCAACCTCGATTTATATAATGAAAACCAATGCAAAATTTATCATCATAAAAAAGGGCAGAAAAAAATAACAGAGCCCACGAAATAAGAAATACTAAAATACTAAAATAAAGTGTTAATGACCTGTAAAATTAATAAAGAATGATCATCCATCTACCCCAAGCCAATGCCGTGCACTTTCTTCACCGTGCTAGTTAGTGCCAAAACCGGGCACTTTTTACCGTACGGGTGTCAATGACGGACACCATTTTCTTGCTTCGGAAATGCTGGTACTAACTCCGGAAATTGCTTCTCAAACTTGCTGGACTTGAAAGTCAATAGCGGCGATTCTGGAGGAATTGGTAGCAGTGACTTTAAACGCTTCGATCGTATCAGAGTACATCCCATTCCTCGACAACTGTACACGCGAACAAATTGCGGGTACATCGAGTGAGAAACGCGTACCAAAGATTGACGAAACGACGGTGAATTCCGAGCGACTTCATCTCACAGGCATGAACATGTTAGTTTCGCTTACCAGCTGTAGGACGGAAACGTTTTTTTTTTAATTCATACACTTGCGATACTAGATATGTACGTAACCGAGTACGACGAGGCCTGCTACAGGTATGGGACTAAAGGGGTCGAGCCAGTCTTGTCATGGCCTCTCTACCTACCTGCCTGAACCTGTCCTGTAATTATCGTAGATATACAATACTATGTGTTCCTGTGTTTATGTCTTCTGCCCTTTATCCAATAATCATACTGGCGAAGTGGCGAAGAATTCAATGCTGAATACAAATCATGATATTTAAAGTGTTGAAATAATTATGTCGGAAGACCAAGACCACGCTTACCGTACATTCCACTCCTCTTTACATGTTATCAAAGTTTTCCAGTATCGATTTGAGTTTCAAAATGACAGAAACCAAGGAGAAAACCCGAACAAGAAAATGCATCACGATTATTGTCATGCTTACCTCGTAGTGTATTAACACAGATTAATCTAAAGGTAAAGCCGAAGAACAAAACATCAACATAGACAAAGCTAGTCACGATCTTGAAAGATGATTTATTCCACACATAAGTCGGCTATCAATTCGTCGGTATCGCCTCAGGCGAAAATAGAGGGATGGCGAGTCGATCGATAGTATTCGGTGGCCGAGTGGGTAGCGTGTCGGGCTCTCCTCACAACAGACGTCCATTGGGAGCTGGAGGTTGTAAGTTTGCGCCTAATTGACCCCGAGTGAGACATTCAGGCCAGTCTCTTAAATGGTGAAAGGCGAGCACATAAACGCCGGGGGTAAAAATGTATCAGGTGCCTGCTATGCGGCAACCCGCTTTATAAGCAAAAAAAAGATCAAAAAATCCAAACTACTCAACGATTTGAAGAACCGATGCAAGTACAAGGACTGCTACGGTCAACCGAGCTCATTACGGCGTAAATCATTGAAACGAGGGGAAGAGGATTGCAGCCCGATACGCTTGAATGTCCAAGTCTGATCATTCGCTGACATTCAAATATATCTATTCAATAAGCATTGCAGAATGAATATAACCTAGTCTATTCATCGGGAAAAATTCAAAATCAAGTGGGAGTAAAATGCAAGCTTTTAGTTTAAGATGACAAAAATCGTAATCTATTCAAGGAAACCCAGTCACCAACAGAGTAGCAAGTTAGAGGTCAAAGTAGATTCGAGTGTTCTGAGGTGGTTCGGGATGGATGAGAGATTGGCGAAAAGAGTGATGAAAGCGGAGGGGAGTGACGTAGGCCTAGAGGTAGACCGAAGATTGGGTGGAAAGAGGGCGTAAAACAGGTGTTTGGATGGAGAAACATCAGTGTGAAGGAAGCAAGAAGACGTGCATTGCATTAAATTCTGTCTACCCATCTCCATCGAAGCTCTACGAAGGTCTTTATGGGTTCTCATGTAGGGCGCCAAGTTCCAAAACTCGGATGAGTTCGAGTACCAGTAGTTGCGGAAACAGTCTTCTCAACTCAGGCTCAGGCACGTGTGCACGCTCGTGTTCATGTAAAGGATTTTTTAAGGAATACATTTTTTCTTAGTTTCTTCCTTTATAGTATATATTGTTACGTCGTCCTTGGTAGTTGTACGGAAGTGTTGAGTTGTGTCAGTCCCGTTCCGTTAGTACAAATGAACGTTTGTGTTCGTGGAATTATTTTTTGTAATTTTATTCCTCATATTGTTATTTGTTTCTTAGATTAGATTGGAATAAGGGGTCCGGCTCCACCGGAGCTCCGAAGCGAGGCCTGGTGAGCTTCCCCGTAGGGCAAGAAGATAAATTCCAGCAGGTTCGCACTCCTTGTGTGTGCGGAAACGTTAACTCCATTAAAATTGAATTCATTAAGACCTTCCAATTATGCAGCTACAAACGTTAGTGCGCACAGGGACTATATTCTAACGATTTTTCTTTTACGGCTGCGTAGAGTAGGACTAAGTACAATCTTTTACATGTAGCATGTGTGCGAGCTAGCGCACGCAGACTAAGATTTGATTTGATTTGGGCCTCATTTCCACCAGAGCCTCAACGTGAGTTATAATAGGCTCCCCCGTAAGGCGCGACCGTCGTTGATTCATGTAAGTCCGCACGGCCTCGCGTGCGAAAATTTAAGTTTTGTCAAGATGAAGTCAGTACATATTTCAATTGTGCAATATTCGCGTACTAGCGCGTACGAGGGAGTTAAGTGGTAATGCGTATCTTCGTAAAATGTGTTGTTATTTCTGTGCGTAATGGGGTGGAGAGACCACCTCATTTGCACAGTGGTTTGAGGTTTAGACAGCTTCGTATAGTCCGGTGTGTTTTCCGAAAGCGATAAGCTTTCAACGGTAGGTTGGGTCCGTGAGTAGACTTTGTAGGTTGCACGGGGGATCTAGGAACGCTCGTCGGGCTGCCCCGAGTGCGTTGGAATCCATCAGTAAGGGTTTCACGCTGATAGCCACTTGGTGGCAACAGGAGCAAGGTGGCGCGTTTGGTCCTATGTCGACATCCATCAGGTGGTTGTGAGTTATCCACGTGTGTTGAACACTTGGTCTTTACTGTTGGTGAACTTTGTTTCCCATTCTCCGACTGAGGGTTTGACTGAAAGCATTTTTTGTCCACTCTGTTGCCATATTTCATCCCATCGAGATATATGGGAGTCGATGATAGGGAACTAGTCCCGGTAATGCATTGCAAAAAAATTGTTCTTGGTGAGTAGATGCCAGTTTAGCAAGCGAGTCCACAAGTTCGTTTCCTCTTATTCCCGTGTGCCCGGGGATCCAGCAGATTCCACTGCCTGACCCGTATCGGTCATCACAAAGAGATCGTGCTGCATCTTACGTAGAACTGATGTTCATAGTGCAGTGTTTTAAGCTGGGTGAGGACACTCAGACTGTCTGAGAATACGCGTATTTGGGGAATCGATGTGTTTTTGCGATGAGACGGCTAGTTTGAGTGCGCGAAGCTCCGCAGAGAACACGGAGGCCTCTTGTGGGAGGATGGCAGAGAGTGGGGTGTCCCCGCACACAGCGGCGGCTCCCACTCCGTCCGCGGTTTTGGAGCCGTCCGTGCATCGGTGGCGGTGCTCTAAATATTCTTCCTCGAGTAGTCTTAGGAATTCCTGCCGGTACGCGTTGATTGGAGTAGTTGCTTTAGGGTAGATTTGCAGGTCTAGGTTGACCGGTGGTGGGTTGATCATCCATGTTGGTGTGTTAATTTGAAGGATTCGGTAGGAAAATGAAGGCTTAATAGCTTTACGATTGATGTTAAGCGAGGTCAGCAGGTTGTCTACACGTAATGAAAACGGTGGGCATATATTCTTTTTAGCCGCAAAAAGGCGCTTATCGGATATGTTAGTGATGTAGCTGATTGCTGGGTTGTTGATAAGACTTCTAGTCTTAAAATAGTTTTGTAGTGAAAGTTTGTCTCTCCGGAGCGGAAGTGAAAGTTCGTTAGCGAGCACGTTAAGTGATTCGATTGGAGTGGAGCGGAACGCGCCGGTTGTGATACGCAAAGCATAGTTTGCGATGGTCGAGAGAGGGTCGAGAATAGTTTTGGCTGCAGATCCGTGGACAACGGCTCCGTAGTCCATTTGCGATCGTATTATTACTCTGAGCAACGTTATTCCGGTGTCCATGTCGGCACCGAACTTCAGGGATGTTACCGATTGGATAAGTCCCGTCGACCTTTTGCATCGAGTCGCCAGGGCTGCAATGTGAGGTCGCCACGTTGAGTTTATGGTCCCACACAAGACCCAGGAATTTGATCGTTTCTTCGTATACTAGAGGGGTGTTGTGCAGCGTTAGGGCTGGTTCCAGGTGTACACCGGACACAAGGGTAAAGTGCATGCTTTTAGTTTCAGAGGGTGAGAATCGGAATCCGTTTAGGGAAGCCCAGTTCCCGGCTAGGTTTAGGCACTTCTGGAGTTCATGTTGAATTGTTATGAGGCTGGGGTGTCTGTAGCTTATTTGTAGGTAGTCCACGTATAGCGATGAGAGCAGTCTTCCGTCTCTGGGAAGAATGTCGGCTAACTGATCGATTTTGAGGATAAAAAGAGTGACGCTGAGGACGCTTCCCTGGGGAACGCCCATTTCTTGCAGATATGACGGAGACTGAGTGTCGCCAACCTTACCCTGAAGGTGCGATTTTGTAGAAATTGGTGGATAAAAAGTGCTAGCTGACCTCTCAAACCTTTACGGTGGAGATCCTTCATGATCCCGTATTTCTATGTAGTGTCGTATGCTTTTTCAACGTCGAAAAATATGGAAACCACATGTTCTATTCGGACGAAGGCCTGTCTAATGTCTGATTCTAATCGTACGAGGTGGTCCGTTGTGGAGTGGCGCTTACGGCCACCGCACTGGATGTTGTTAACGCCTGCATGCATTCCAAAGTAGTCGACTAGGCGTGAGTTTATCCTTCTTTCCATAGTCTTACATAAGACGCTAGTTAGGGCAATGGGACGATAGTTATGTGGGTCGCTGTGACATTTTCCGGGTTTGGGTATCGGGGTAATTTACGGATTCCCGCCATTGGTTGGGAAAGAATGAATTTGAATACAGCGTATTGAACACATTTAGTAGGTGCAGGAGAGCGTTGTCAGGAAGATGTTTGATCATGTTGATGTTCACTCGGTCCGGCCCGGGTGAGGTTTCACGAGTGTGGTCAATTGCATATTGTAGTTCATGGATGGAGAAAAGTTTGTCGTAGAATTCTTCCTTTGTGGAAGTGAAGTCGATAAGCTCACTTTCTTTAAGGATCTTTTCCTGTTGGAAAAAAGCCGTATAATTTGTTGATTGTGATATTTGGCTGAAAGTCAGAGCTATTTGGTCCGCGATGTCCGCGTATGAAGCATAGACAGTATCTCCGTCCGACAGTGTGTGGATAGGTCGCTCGGGGCGACCTTGGATAAGTCTGATTTTTCCCCACACTTGGGAAAGAGGGGTGTTTCGATTGATTTTATAACTAGTTGGGTTCAGCTTTCTCGTTTCTTCTCCACGCTAAGTTTGCGGAACACGGCAGCTTCCCTTTTCCAGGCTACTCGGTTCCTGGGGGAACGTGCGCGGCGGAAGGCCTCGCACGTCCTGTCACGCCGATCCCTTGCCTCTTGTACCTCCGGGCACCACCAAGGTTTTAGGAAAAGGTTGTGGGTACATATTGGGGAATGCATGCAGTAGCTGCACTTTGGAATTTTTTGTATAGATGTATGATAAGGTCGTGCTCTGAAATGTCTTCGGGAAGGCCCTCCACATCGTCCCATGCGACATGTGTCGAGTATTCCTCCCAGCTGGCTTTCCGATAGTTGAATCAAAGTTCTTGTGCGTTAAGATTGTTTGGTCGGTTAGTAAGGAGCGATATGATCACTGGGTTGTGATCACTGTCATGTGTTGAAGGCAGGACTCCCCAAAATAGTTGTGGAGCTAAAGTAGGGGAACAGATTGATAAATCCATGGCGGTTCCACCTTCGAGGGTGATCCGTGTGGGTTGTCCGTCGTTAAGAAGGACCAGGTTGTGAGTGTCTATGGTGTTGGCCATTATCACTCCTCTGGGGTCTGTTCTCACGCATCCCCACACTTCGTGGTAGCTGTTGAA
>SDVV010029112.1:0-11863 GCA_016164225.1 Gammarus roeselii
CCATTTCTGCGCGAACCCCCATACGCTCGGTGAGTCAAGGTGCATGCATCGCGCCCTACCCCGACCGGCTCTTTTATCCCTATCTAATTCCTTCACATTTGAATTCTTGCGCCTATACCTACTACTATTGATGGAGGATGTTTCATTAATTACGACAGTCGCGGTTTGTGAGACAAATGTTGCTCAAGTTTTCTTAAATCGACACAGGATGGGAGATACATTCAGGGGTTGGAGGCACATGCGCGGGTCGTACTCACACACATGCATAGAGCTTGAGAGGTGTCAGGAACAAGTACACTTGCCGTAGACATATTGGAAGACGTGTCTGAAACAAGTGCGGCTTAATTACGAAAAAAAATCAAGGGCTATTTTGAATTGTTGGGCGGGTATGTTAACAAGAGTGGTGGGTCAGCAAGAGTTCAACAAGTTGAAGACTGTTCTGACGGGTTTGGCTGCAAACCATCAGGTTGAGGACTGTTCTGGCGGGTTTGAAATCAATCCATCAA
Organism: Gammarus roeselii; assembly: GCA_016164225.1. Classification (NCBI taxonomy): domain Eukaryota; kingdom Metazoa; phylum Arthropoda; class Malacostraca; order Amphipoda; family Gammaridae; genus Gammarus; species Gammarus roeselii. The sequence continues at coordinate 507 of SDVV010029112.1, forward strand.
GTTGAGGACTGTTCTGACGGGTTTGACTGCAAACCATCAAGTTGAGGACTGTTCTGACCTGTTTGACAGCGAATCATGTAATAAAACCCGTCAAGTCAACATTTTCAGCATACCTCCTCCGTACAGCGTCTCTCCAATAGCGTCTGGCAGTTAAGGTCTTTTGCCTTTTCCTCACTATCTTCAATTCTTCCCAGAATTCTAATTGGATTCTAATTGGAAACAGCGTTCTTGGTTTAAATTAGTGAACAATTCTCGATATGCAATGACTGAAAATACATCTATAGATGTGGTCCACCAATCTTCTTAATATTCTTCTCTTAGATTAATTGTAATTGAACAATCGCTCACAATTCAAGTCAAGCGAAATGCATGAACAATCACAACAATAAGGTCGGGGTGAACGAAAAATATCAGTACACTCAAGGTCACCGAAAACAGTCCACTCAGCATCAGTTACCAGCTGCATGCAGAAACAGCACAAGAGCAGCCATCGTTTGAGATTCTTTCATATATTTGTCACCAAATTCTAGATATCAACTAGCAAGCTATGAGAAAAGTGGATTGCGTCCGGCTTTCTTGAGCGTTTTGAAGGGTCCGGTCACTGTAATTATAAATAATTACATAATTGTATGGAAAATTACGGTACAATGCTCCATTTATTCAAACAACATCACTCCTCGCAGTCACCACAGAACAACACCTCGTACAGCAATCAATGAGGCCCAATCATTTATCTTTCAACGGTTCGTCTATTTTTCGAACTTTTAGCTGAAGCCCAGTGACCAAAGGCTGCTTATATGCTCATTTCTGTCCACTAACCTATTCCTTCACGTTCCAAAGAATGTAACAACAGTAGCGTAAAGACATTGCAAGTTATTGGAACGAAGCCAAACTGGGATCACAGGATGGCCGCTTAATAGCACTCAGATCTTCACCCAACAAGGTTTCGCATTTCACTGTTGTCCTGGAGTCCCTAGCTGGACAGCTGGAGGCAGGAATCACTCACTTTACCGACTCATGTCTTGACTCACCTCCGAGAGGCCATTGTTGAACGGCGCGTAGTCGTGTCGCTGGTGCAATACTTTTCAATCACTGAGCCTTAACTCGCCTTTCGAAGGCCATAGTTGAACGGTGGGGCGACAAGTCGCTGCTGCCATTTCCTTTACACACTAAGGCTTTATTCACCTCCCAAAGGCCATGGCTGAATGGCGGGTCGACCAGTCGCTGCCGCCATTTCCTTTACCCACTGAGCCTTGATTCACCTCCCAAGAGCCATAGCTGAACGGCCCGTCGATCTGTCGCTTATACCATTCGCTTTACCCACCTTAGGATCACTCACCTTCCAGAAGCCGTAGCTGGACGACGCGTGGGCTGGTCGCGAATGCCAGCCTCTTCATCCGTCAGTGTGTTGACTCTGTCTCTCTGGCTGCCGTTCATGAGGCTGAAGGCGTCATCCAAGAGGGAATGGAAACGCTGTCTCATGCGCCTGAAGCTTCCGTATTGAGGTTGTAAGCCGCTACTGTCGGACTCGCTGCCGTCGTCAGTGCGCTGGAAAAGTAACACTCGGGTAAAGGTTACAGAAGAACATATGCCATGAGTGTGTAAGCCATGTAACACCATCTGGACGCCTTGATGAACTTATTACTAGACGGGGTTACTCAAGTTTTAGAATTTCTCAGGCCTCATCCCGGAATGGGACTTGGCAGTGCCCCTCCAGGACTTGTGTAGTGCACCTTGATTCAGCTGCATCTGACCGACTATTTCTCGACAATAATCATTAAATGTTTATGAAATAAAAAAATACAGAACGGTCGAAATATAGTACTAGTTGTGAGGCGGATTCACGCGTCGCCGATGTGGGTAAACAAAGGGAAAGAAGTGAAGAAGTGCACTTAAGTATTGGACAGGATATTGTACATTAATACTTTTTCACATTCTTCTCCTGCAACTCTTACAAAGAATTGCATTTGGAACATGTGTTCAGATTCAGTATGGGCATATTTCTTTCCATTTCTCGTAAATAGAATCTTAAATATATAGATTGATATCACCTTCCCAGGCTGCATAATTTATACAAGTGTCAGTCCTCAATTTGTTCGCCTCTTCATTTACTGACCTGTGGAGCCCTCTGGCCCGATATTGGACTACTGGCATCCCGACCCTTGAAGGAAGATGGCAAGATGCTCTGCGGCATGTCTCTGTAAGGCAACGTGTGTTGGGGGGGCCTGAGCTGTGGCAAGCGGGGGGGAGGTAGAATCCGTGGTAGGATGTTCTGCCCTGAGACACCGTATGGGCCCCGAGGATACCTCTCAATAGGATCAGGACCCCTTGACAGGGGGCGGTGGGGGGGCTGCAGCTGGTCGCTTTCCTCGTGGGAGGGTAGACCATCTGAGTCGGTGTCCTGGGAGGCCTAGAAGGGAGAGGAGAGATAAACTAAAGAACATGAAGACTAAGCGGTCGGAATATATATTTTTTGTAAACTTTATAGACCACTTTATCTACACGCTCTTCAGTTGTAGCAATTGGAGACTTTCGTGAAATTGGATAGAAGTTAGTAATTGGCTTTCTATTTGTTCTGGCATCCTAGTTACGTTTAATGCCAATTTAAATTTACGTATGCATTATCATCGGTATTTTCTGAGCAAAAGCCGGTCAACGATTAAGCGCTCTTAAATTCAAATAGGGATGAACGATTAGATGAGTGTAAGAAATATAATTTAATTTCTGTGGGAGTCGAAATTTTTTTGCGTCATCAAATGGGCTTTGTTAAGTTTTTGCACCTGAAACATAAATTAGTAATGCAAGCATTTTTTTCCAGATCGTTACAAGCAGCGCAAGCGATTGATAGTTCATCATAAATGAATGGGAAATTTAGAATAACAAACACACGTGAGGTTGTATTACCAAAGACATGAATGTAAACCATTGTTTCGGTTATTTAGCTCTCCTTCCGTCCCAGGATACAATTCACTTCTCGTCTATTGACGATGTTCCATGACCTTTGATGCACAGGCGTCAAGCAAAGAGACGCTGGGCAACCGAGACAGACAAGGAAAAACTGTTTGCTGAATTACTATAAATTTAGTAAGTGCACAGTTTCCGGACGTTCAAGGTAGCAGGACGCAATCCCTTAGCAGCTCTGCCGCAGCTTCAGTGGCCAGCTGTATTCAACAACAGCACAAGGTTCAAGATTATTTCACATATTTCAGTCCCCAAACACCGAATTTCGATGTGCAAACTAAACAAACTCGATTGCATCTGGCGCCCATGAGCATGCTGAGTGTTCGGCCGCCCCGTGTCTACCCTCTAGTCGTACAGCTGAATTTTTTCTCCTTGATTCATTTTACCAGGAATTAAGTTATTGAAAGGGCCGTCTTGTAAGGGGTAACACAGAAACACAAATGGTCGAAAGTACACGAGCATAACTCAAAAACGAATTAACGTAGAAATGTGGAACAAACCCCTAATGAAAGGTGGTGTTTTTCATGATAGATAACTCGATTATTTAATAGATCACCGTCATTGTTAGGATTTTAGAAAAATTGTATTTTCAAGATGTGAGCAGCGTGTTTTTGTTGCTGAACTTTTCTACAGAAATAATCCTCCGATCAAAGTGATAAGCATTTTGCAATTAATACAACCTGAATAGAAGCATGTAGACTGCCAGCAATGTGGTCAGTAATTTGAAACCAAATAGTTATTCAGGACGGCCAAACCATCAAGATTGGATAAAACCTTGTCTATTTGAACGAATTCAATCAAAAACAATCACGAGGTGTGAGGGAACTGGCTGCAGAGGTAGGGATCTTTCGTGAGACGTGTGACTAAAACTCGAAGTGAAATATTTGATACGAACACCTCAATTTGCAGCAATGAGAGTCACATTTATTTAAATGCCTTTTTTAAAAACGAAAAACTTTCTAAAATGAAGCTCTCAAACACGTTAGAGGTACTCGAGCATCCTCTGCACTCGAGTTAGGCCCAGCTTAAGATCCCATGAAGGGCATGGGCCTTACTTCTTGATGATGCGGATACGGGAAACGTACGTAACGTGAGCACCGAAGCATACATTGAAATGATAGATACTGTAATGTCGGTCGACATTCATTCTGCTGTTTGGTTCTAACATGAAGGTGCAGCTTGGTTGAGAAACCGCTTCGAAAACAACATTACACACTGATCTAACTTCCCGTGGCCGGTTAAGTCCCTGACCTTTCGCCTCTGGGTTATTTCATCTGGGGATATGTCAAGGTGAGGGTTTTCGAAGCAGAACCAGACACTATCAATGCCATTAAGCAAGTCATTCGAGGAGTAATTTCTTCCATTAACCAGGCCGGTCAATTTGTTTTTGAGTTATGAGTGATTACTTTTTGAGTTATGAGGCGTGGCAGCGGCGTTCACGTTGTGTACGTATCGGCCATCGACAGCAAAGAACCGTCGTAAATATTTTAGTTTGCAAATAATAAAAAATAAATCCTCTTTATACGTATTCCAGCAATCCTTCAACAATTGGTACCGGTGCGATTACCTCCCTGGCTTACATCAGATTGTATGCCAATTCACACAAACAATAGACATGTTTGCAGTAAGAATAAAATCACACACCTCTTGCTCAGGACTGCGTCCGGACGGCTCTCTTGGAGACATGTAAGAAGACGGGAGCGGACTGGCCTGCCTGGGCTCCATGCCCGAGATCTCTGGGAGCTCATCATCATCATCGGTTGGCTCTGGGGACTGCGGTTCTGTTCCAGCCTAGGACCAAAATACATCATTAAAATTCAAGCTCATGTAGAGAAATCGTATAGTTCTCAATTGTTAGGAACAATAAGTGCCCCACATGTGTCATTTTCGCGTTTGTTTTTAACATCCCAGCAATGAGATTGTACGCATTAAATGTGTTTTCATAAACACAACCGTTTTCTTCCTTGTACAGGAGGAACGGTTTATTCCATAAATACCAACAATCTCATTCAATGACGTTACAGTCCAAACACGGAAACACGTATTGAATGCGCGGATGGTGCAAACTGACGCCTAAAATTGGGTTTCGAAAGTTCATTGATTGAGAGAATGGGAACGACATTGACGTGATAAAAAGAGGAGAATAATCGGAGTATAGACAACAAATATAAATAGACCATCACGACCCAATACGATAGGTGACGGAACAATCTCTGAGTGAACGCCATTTTTAAATTACTAACGGGCTGAATTTAATTGGATGAAACAATACCTCACACTTGTGTCATTTCCTTAATGTTGTGGAAAGTAATTTGAAACTGTCTCTTGATGCCGCATCCCACCCAACACTGATTAGAACGGACGTAAGTTACCTCACGGGTGTCGGGGCTTTGCACTTTGCGGTAGACGGCACACGCACTCCCGATCAGGACGAACACCAGCAGCAGGGCCAGAATGGGGATGACAATCCATGCCCAGGTGTTGCTTTCGATCCACGTCAGGCTGCTGTGGCCCTGCCGCTGGAGGTACTCTGAAGATGGGAGACGGTTTTAGAGTCTGGTAGCATATAGCGCCAGTAAATATGACATGTCTGCATCTTCTCGTAGTGACTGACAAACTGCGCGTAGCTAATTTTTTCCAGAGGTGGCGGGCGGTTCATAAATTTCCTATTAATTGCGGACTTATAAATCATAACTCTTCAGACGTTCATAATGCATTCCTTCGTTTTTTTGAACCCCAATAAGTGAGATGATGCGACCGCATCACCCTGGCTACGTCCTTACGAGTTTGTCAACTCCCAATAAAAGAAAATTTAGTGTACCTTATTGATTTCTATTTGAACCAATCCAGAGCCCTTCAACTCACGGGCGTCACTCCCATATATTTGCACAGCTGGCAAGTCCATCAGTGAGTGCAACTATTTATTGAAAAAAAAAACGTCTGCAGAGTAAATTTTGTACTACCAACTGCTGTTCTTTGTGCAAGAAAAACTCTCAGTTTATGTATTGGTACCACTAGTGTAAACTGTTCAGGCGGTAAAAAAATATTCATAAATATTTACTTTTAATTGCAAACTTCTCGGAAAACACGATAAGGTGTATCGCGATTTGCACGCGGGCAAGAATATCATTGAATAATAATGACCACGTATGAAAGAAGATATAACACGAAACATTAAGTAGCATAAGGTCATCATCACCGAGTCTTGCTTGCGTAGGGATCCGGTGACATCACCTGCATAAATCCGAAATCGCAATACGTCTGACATCGTAACAACCACGACAACAGTTGAACTGTCCGGTGTTACTGTGCACTCGTAACTCCATATATCCTGTTTGTAACCTACGTCACCAGACTGATCCGACCCTCAAATCGATCCAAAATATTATTTTTTATTGCTCTCACCTTCTGTTAGCCTAACATTATGTCCGATTCTCTTGGTCATGTCGGCACTGATGATGTTGTTGAGGCTCTTCACCGCCTCCTCCGCAGGAATTGGCTTGCTGCCATCATGTACGGTGTAGAGAATCTCTGTTTCGTCTCGGTCTGTGTTGTAAGAAGTGTTCAGCACCTGGACCTTTACTTCAGGGTTCGGTTGACCATACGGCTGGGAGGTGAAGTCTCTGTTCAACTTCTCACTGACGTCCGATAGACCATCTTTACGAGTCTCCGGCTGTTTGAAGATTTCAGTAGGCTCTACCTGGATGGGTGGAGCCGTCGGGTCTTGCAGCTGCCTTTTAGTTCGTCTGTAACGAAGCCTCCCGCTGAAATTCTGCGATCGTACAAGTCGTTTGTCTTCTGTTTTTGAATACAAACGATTCGATGAATATCCACTGGTTTGTTTCTTGACCTTATCGGCATAAGAGAATCTCTTGTTTGCATTCGCATTTATCAATTTCTCGTCTACGCGCCTCCTAGTAGTCATAACTGCTCGCCTTTTCCTAAATGATAATGATGCAGATGGGCCTTCCTCTGCATTACTAACCTTATACACCTCCCAATTTGATCTATTATTTGCTATTAATGTTATAGGCTCTCCGAGCAACTTGAATATTGCCGATGAGGTATTGTTTTTCTCCACCATGGCCATGTAAGCATTTTGGTACACGTCAGTCAAACTTTTCTCGATTTCAGTCGCGAATGTGGGGGAATCATATGGACCACCTTCAATAACTGTTCTTACCCAAAACTCAACACCGATCGGAGATAATGATATAGATTTGTTTACAGTTATAGTTGTAGATGAAGGAACAATTTCCATTCTAGGAGTAAAGATTCTAATGGTCGTCGACTGTGTTACTGTGGAAGGTATAACATCGGGGGTCATTTTAGAAGTTGGGGTTGTTTCAAATGGAAAAGTTGTAGGTAGGTCGGTTACAGGCAAAGTTATTGAATAGTTCAACACAGTAGACACCTCTGATGGAAAAGCCGTTAAAGTCAGGTTGGGCATTGGGGAAGCCCGATTTACAAGTTCTGATGTTGTTAGAGAATATTCAGTTGATGTTGTAGTTAACATTTCACCTGTTGTTGGCGTTGAATCAGATGAAAATATAAGTGGAATATCAGATACTGTTGAGCTCGACGATTGCTCATAAGCGTAAGTTCTATCAAACAAGTACTCAGTGGAGCTGATTTCAGTGGTAGAGACATCTCCTGGTTTTGTTATGTTGTAAACGGCAGTTGAAGAGGGAGAGGATGACTCTAAGAAAGGTCCTGTGGTTTCTTCACTATAAAAAAGAGGTGGAATGGACGATTCCAGGCGAGACTCTGTGGTTTCTCTTACATAAACTTGTGGAGTTGTTGTGGACCAAAGATCTGTTTCGTTGATCAACTGAGTTACGACACTAATTTCACTAGCATTTACCGTCGTTGTAGTAGATGTAACTGAAGGGTAAGATGGTTGTATTTGGCTTTCAGTGTCTGACACAGAGGTATTTTTTGTAAAAGCTTCTTCTGTTGTCGTCTGAAATGCATCTGTCGTAAAATATTGAGTGATGTTTTTTTCGATTTCTGTAGTCACCTCGTGAGCAGTTGTTGGAATTGTTTCTTCCGATGTATTCACTGATTCAGTATAAACAACGCTTATATTCGTTGTTGGAGTAATTATATATGAAAAAGGCACTGTTCTATTGAAAGAAGATACATTACTTTCAGTTGAAATAGGTGACGACCATGGCAAAGCTGGCACAGTCGTCCCTATTGGACTCGTTTGGTCAGTAATCTCAGTAGGCTCAGAACTTAGCTCTGTTGTGTCTATAGGATAACCATTGAACAGTGGGAGATTTGATGTGGTCAAGTTTTCTTCATCATAGGTTTGGGACGTCTGAATATGAGTGATTGTTACATTAGATATTTCCATAGTGGATTTCTCCGTCGTGAGTTCTTGTTTCAATGAGAATTGGGTTGTTGTGCTTTCGCTATCGCTACTCGCTGGTGATGTGTAAGAAAACGTACTTATCTCTTCTTCCTGAGTGGTGGATGAAGTCATTTCAGTGACGTTGTATTGGGTAATTTCCATCGTTGTATTGGGTTCTGGAGATGCCCCGGATCCGTTTTCTTGTTCTGTAGTGAATATTCCAGGATAACCTGAGCCAACTTCTGTGGTTGGTTGCATTTCAATGATTAAAACGGATTCTGATTCAAATGTTTCAGAGGGTTCAGTAACTTCTGTATAAGGGAAGGGAGTTGGCGAAAATCCATAGGAGCTATCTCCTCCCATAATAGGTGTTGAATGAGTTGTTGAACCGTGTTGTATCTCAGGTGAAGGATCAACTTTGATTGATGTCCCTTCGTGAATGGATGATGATACTGTATAGCTTGGTAAAGTTGGAGTTGGTTGAACTGATGAAACAGGAATGGTGGACAATGAACCTTCTGAGAGTAGAAACGTTGACGTTGAAGGCACTATTTCTGATGTAGGTTGGAGTTCTGTAACATAAACATAATCAGATGAAGGAAGGGATCCATACGACGTAGAAACTGTTGGGGTAGGAGTCTCTGATACAGAAGCTTCTGCTGGATAAGTAGCGGAAGGACCCAGATATTCTAAAGATGTACGGGCAAGGGCGGAATGGAATACAGTTTGTGTTTGGGTCACGTAGACCGTCTGTGGTTGATTTGATACTATTTTTGTCACTGTAATTGTGGAAGGAATTGAAATTGTGCTTGACAAGGAAGATTGTAATGCAGGGGTCCTTTGCTTAATTGAAGTTGGATGTACATCCCCTGTCGTGCTCGACACAGTTTGCACATTAATTACTTGATTGATTAGTTCTTTTCCTAAGCCTGCTACAATGTGGGAGCAGCTAGAAAACATTTCTCTCCAGGTTTTCGTTGGATTGATATCGCCGATCCCGTAATCTGCAGTTGCACGGGTAACCACCGTGTCGAGAGGCAACCCATTCTTGTAAACGGTGGTTGCGTAAGCCGTAGAGGTGTGGTACACGGTCTGGATGACCGTCCTGGTCACTGGATGCGTTGCACGGACATGATTGTAATGCATTGTGGGCAACGCAGTAAAGGAAGGTGAGGTGACCACGGCCGCTACTGAAGATTGCAGTGCCAGCCAGGAAGTGTCTCGGCTCTGATGGTGCCATTCTTCAGTGGCACCGTCACCTGGATGCAATCAAACCAGAGAGCGACACCGTGACGTTAGAAAGGGGTAAGGAATGCATCAACGATAAACAAATAATAGCGAAGGCAAACGTATTGATATATCTTATAAACTCATAGAAAAGGGATTATATCTTCACCGTACATATCCAAACACTGAAGAATATATAATACTCTACATAACAGACGATAAAGATGTTGAAGAAACATTTACAAACACTGAAGAATATATAATACTCCACATGACGGACGACCAAGATGTTGAAGAAACGTTTACAAACACTGAAGAATATATAATACTCCACATGACGGATGACAAAGATGTTGAAGAAACATTTACAAACGCTGAAGAATACATAATACTCTACATGACGGACGACAAAGATGTTGAAGAAACGTTTACAAACACTGAAGAATATATAATACTCCACATGACCGACGACCAAGATGTTGAAGAAACGTTTACTGACACTGAAGAATATATGATACTCCACATGACGGACGACAAAGATGTTGAAGAAACGTTTACAAACACTGACGAATATATAATACTCCACATGACGGACGACAAAGATGTTTAAGAAACGTTTACAAACGCTGAAGAATATATAATACTCCACATGACGGACGACAAAGATATTGAAGAAACGTTTACAAACACTGAAGAATATATAATACTTCCCATGACGGACGACAAAGACGTTGAAGAAACGTTTACAAACACTGAAGAATATATAATACTCCACATGACGGACGACAAAGATGTTGAAGAAACGTTTACAAACACTGAAGAATATATAATACTCCACATGACGGACGACAAAGACGTTGAAGAAACGTTTACAGCGTTCTTAAATTAACTAATAGAAAATATTTAATAGCTTGTTTATGTTCAATTTCTCGACCTCAATCTTATTTCCGGTTCTGCGGTTTTTGAATACTTTGTTTGATTTTTTTTTCAAGATTTGTAACAATATAGATTGCATTCTTTTACATGCTATATGTAATGAAACGAAAAGGTGAGGGAAAATTGAATAAACTGAATTGAATGCAAACAAAATTAATTGAATACCTCCCGAAAGAAATATCACTACATGGTCTATCGTGGCCTAACACTATAAGGTCTATAGTGGCCTAACACTACATGATCTATCGTGGCCTAACATTACATGGCCTATCGTGGCCTATCACAACATGGTCTATTGAGCGCGCTCACCCGAACTGATCCACTTCATGAAATCCTCGAGCCTGGAGTCCCTCCTTTGCCTGCCGGCGCCGATCATCTCATCATAGCTCTCAGTAGCCAGGGCCAAGGGGCCAACGGGTGACACCTCCCGTTGGCCCCGGCCACCAAACGCCTCCACTCGAGCAAGCTCGGTGACGTGTCTCTGGTAGGACGCCGAGTCGGATGACGAAAGCTTGTTTCCATAGAGGCTTGCCACTTGTCCATCTGGTGTTTCATGATGAGATTGAGCTAATGAGGATCCCTGAGGAGTAGTTATGCCGCTTCGAAGCTGTTCCCTGTATCTTCGTCCCGTGAAACTGTTGACGAACCGCTTAGATGAGCCGTCCACCACTAGTACCGGCGTGGCCTCAATGCGGTTGTAACTCTCACCGGGTTTGGCCCTCCCTGCAACAGAAGAAATGGATTAGAAATGCCCTTAACAAGCCGTTTCAAAATTATAGTTTATTGGCTAGCATTGATGCTCTAACAGTTTAACCATACTAATAAATTATCGATATATGGGTATATATATATATGTATATATAAACATATTTATACA
>SDVV010029113.1:0-11863 GCA_016164225.1 Gammarus roeselii
CTACCACCATGCCAAGTCCTAACTGACTGCATGGGATCCTAATACACAGCCAAATTCAAACTCACTGTATGGGATCTTACCACCCTGCCGAGTCCTATTTCACTGTATGGGATCCGAATACCCTGCATAGCCCAAACTCACTGTATGGGATCTTACCACCCTGCCAAGTCCTAACTCACTGTATGGGATCTGAATACCATGCAAAGTCCTAACTCACTGTATGGGATCTTACCACCCTGCCAAGTCCTAACTCACTGTATGGGATCTTACCACCATGCCAAGTCCAAACTCACTGTATGGGATCTTAACCCCTTGCCAAGTCACAACTCACTGTATGGGATCCTACCACCATGCCAAGTCCTAACTGACTGCATGGGATCCTAATACACAGCCAAATTCAAACTCACTGTATGGGATCTTACCACCCTGCCGAGTCCTATTTCACTGTATGGGATCCGAATACCCTGCATAGCCCAAACTCACTGTATGGGATCTTACCACCCTGCCAAGTCCTAACTCACTGTATGGGATCTGAATACCATGCAAAGTCCTAACTCACTGTATGGGATCTTACCACCCTGCCAAGTCCTAACTCACTGTATGGGATCTTACCACCATGCCAAGTCCAAACTCACTGTATGGGATCTTACCACCCTGCCAAGTCCTAACTCACTGTATGGGTTACTACCAACCTGCCAAGTCCTAACTCACTGTATGGGATCTTACCACCCTGCCAAGTCCAAACTCACTGTATGGGATCTTACCACCATGCCAAGTCCAAACTCACTGTATGGGATCTTAACACCTTGCCAAGTCCCAACTCACTGTATGGGATCTTACCATCATACCAAGTCCTAACTGACTGCATGGGATCTTAATACCCTGCCAAATTCAAACTCACTGTATGGGATCTTACCACCCTGCCGAGTCCCAACTCACTGTATGGGATCTGAATACCCTGCCAAGTCCAAACTCACTGTATTGGATCTTACCACCCTGCCAAGTCCTAACTCACTGTATGGGTTCTTACCACCCTGCCAAGTTCTAACTCACTGTATGGGATCTTACCACCCTGCCAAGTTCAAACTCACTGTATGGGATCTTGCCACCCTGCCAAGTCCAAACTCACTGTATGGGATCTTACCACCCTGCCAATTCCTAACTCACTGTATGGGATCTGAATACCCTGCCAAGTCCTAACTCACTGTATGGGATCTTACCACCCTGCCAAGTCCAAACTCACTCTATGGGATCTTACCACCATACCAAGTCCAAACTCACTGTATGGGATCTTACCACCCTGCCAAGTCCTAACTCACTGTATGGGTTCCTACCAACCTGCCAAGTCCTAACTCACTGTATGGGATCTTACAACCCAGCCAAGTCTAAACTCACTGTATGGGATCTTGCCACTCTGCCAAGTCCAAACTCACTGTATGGGATCTTACCACCCTGCCAAGTCCTAACTCACTGTATGGGATATTACCACCCTGCCAAGTCCTAACTCACTGTATGGGATTTGAATACCCTGCCAAGTCCTAACTCACTGAATGGGATCTTACCACCCAGCCAAGTCCTAACTCACTGTATGGGAACCAATGATAAATGTTCCTTAGATTGTAAAATGAGGTGCCATACCGTCGGTCTCAAATGTGAACCTGGGATGTCCTGTTAGATAGTGCTTGACGGGGCCGCTGTATCAGCTGCAAAATTATTTTATAGCTAACGTCAGAGTCGCCCTTTCATAACCGCTAACTTTCATATCAGTCACAAGTTGTTCCACCTACCGAACTAAGGGACAATTTGTCTGGCTTTCACTCTAATCGAACCTTTCCTACCCTACCTAACCTAATTCAGAGTTGCGCGCTTCTAACCCGCGGAACAAAGGTACGTTTTTCGAACCAGCGATACAAACGTACATATTATTTCTAGGTACGTGGTGCTGAAAGATATTTAGCGTCCGGCTATGACAGGGCGCTGTAGTGAAGCGGCACTAGTGCGCGGCTATGACAGGGCACTGTAGTGAAGCGGCGCTAGTGCGCGGCTACGACAGGGCGCTGTAGTGAAACGGCGCTAGTGCGCGGCTATGACATGGCGCTGTAGTGAAGCGGCGCTAGTGGGCGGATATGACAGGGCGCTGTAGTGAAGCGGCGCTAGTTCACGGCTATGACAGGGCGCTGTAGTAAAGCGGCGCTAGTTCACGGCTATGACAGGGCGCTGTAGTGAAGTGGCGCTAGTGCGCGTGCGCTGAAATATGTTACTGCGAAAGCTGGGCTCCTGCTTGATGGACCGACACCTGAAAGCGCCTGAGAAACAAGAAGCTATAACGACAGATACATACAAGCTTCAATTGGGCCACCATTGTTCAGTGAGATGAAACAGCTACTACGTTGGTTTGCTCCTACTCTTAACAGTGAGTAGGTTGGTTTAAGTGACCTCGGTTATGATGCGTTCGGTGCATTTGATGGACTAAACCAAGGCCGTCCAATGTTATGGCCTTGACACCCTATGCCCTCGCACATGCGAGCTGAGGTCGTGCAACACAACTTCACTTCCCGCCCGCACTGGTCCCGGCCAGGGCGAGTGTTGCGGGCACAGCCTTCCGGGAATGCGGGCATTCCCGTCCCGTTTAGGTCAGCGATCATGAACATTCCTGTCGGCCGAGGCGTCAGGTTGACGCGTCATAATTCCTTGACGGCGATAGACCGTGCTGGGAGAGGCAGGAGTGGCGCATACAGGCTAGAAACAGGAGTTCTCTAACATTAAAAGGAAACATTGATCGTTGATCATTGGTGTATAGAACAGCATGACGTGTTTAATGAATGTCTGCAAGTGCTGATTTAATATATCATATTCTAAATGGGGCATTTTTATTTGATGAACAGATATAATAAAAAACAGGTATGTTTATAATGTTGAAGAAATATTATGAGTACTACTGATCTTCGTAGAAATAATTAACATTCATTACAATTTAATCCATATAGGAGAGATTGACCGCTGATCAGCATTTGTTACCTCACGTCTTTCCGGACACTTGATGCGCAGCACCAGCGCACATTGTTCCCCATAGCAGGGCACACCAGAGCAGGGCACACTGTACACCAGCAATACAACATCCTTCTCTGCCGAACTAACTTCACCCTCGTCCCGGAATAACAAGGAGGGACCGTCCTGGGCCAGCAGTAACAAGGAGGGACCGTCCTGGGCCAGCAGTAACAAGAAGGGTCCGTCCTGGGCCAGCAGTAACAAGAAGGGTCCGTCCTGGGCCAGCAGTAACAAGGAGGGTCTGTCCTGGGCCAGCAGTAACAAGGAGGGTCCGTCCTGATCCAGCAGTAACAAGGAGGGTCCGTCCTGGGCCAGCAGTAGCAAGAAGGGTCCGTCCTGGGCCAGCAGTAACAAGGAGGGTCTGTCCTAGGCCAGCAGTAACAAGGAGGGTCCGTCCTGGGCTAGCAGTAATAAGAAGGGTCCGTCCTGGGCCAGCAGTAACAAGAAGGGTCCGTCCTGGGCCAGCAGTAACAAGGAGGGTCTGTCCTGGGCCAGCAGTAACAAGGAGGGTCCGTCCTGGGCCAGCAGTAACAAGGAGGGTCCGTCCTGGGCCAGCAGTAACAAGGAGGGTCCGTCCTGGGCCCACCGGAAGAGGCGTAAAACAAAGCCATGCTTCACAAGCGACGACAAACGTCGATCAGGATTTAATCCGCAATAACAACAAACAGGATCGCAGTCACTGGGCGGCGGGACTCGGAGGCCGTAACCTAAGCCAACTGAAGACGAAAGTGCTCAGATGGACACGAGTTTTGCGTGGAGAGTTCAGAGGTTATACAGGGCTTCCGTACAGAAATGATTGTAGAAAACG
This sequence comes from Gammarus roeselii, assembly GCA_016164225.1. Lineage (NCBI taxonomy): Eukaryota > Metazoa > Arthropoda > Malacostraca > Amphipoda > Gammaridae > Gammarus > Gammarus roeselii. The sequence continues at coordinate 3,857 of SDVV010029113.1, forward strand.
TACTTATAGACGATTCCGAATGTTTAGTGTGATTCTCAATTGTTGTTGGCTAGGTCGCTAGTTAATAATTAAATGCAAGAGCTCTGAACAAATACTGAAATTAACCTTTGTTCTTATTGCTGATTTAAGTTGGACGCCGGACTATAGATCAAAGGTAGAAATAAAACATGTGACAAAAAGTATAACTATTGAGAAAAGTGATGGCACATTGTTCAATTTAAACGGAGCACAACTGTTTCTCTCAAAAGGGACCATAACTTATCTGGTGTATTTGAATAGAATTGAAGTCATGGTCTTCTTCTAAGGTTCCCTGGTGAAGGGATATGCACTCGTTTATTGTAATGGTCCATAATACTGTAACAGAGTGTTCTCGACTGTTCGGATATCATCACTGCAGTAAATTTGTCTCCAAATAGAATCCAAAATAACAAAGGCATTCACTTAATATCGCACAGTCGATAGTAAATAGTAAAATTTGCATGTGTGCCAAATGAATGAATCGCACCCACTAGGAAGCTGCATGTGACTACAATATACGTTTAAGGACGAGGCCCTGCGCCGTCTCCTACAATGCAGTCATTTGTACGTCATCTCTGGACGGAAGTGCCATCAAAGCCATCGGACTCGCCAGTTGGCAGGCTGCAGGAAAGGCTCGCCGGCTGCAACTCGAAGCCCGGGGATTCATGAACAAAGATCCACACGAGCTATGATTTCAGATCCACAGTCTTCTCTATTGCAGATATATTCTAAAAGCCAAACAATGAATTGCATTTGTCTCAGCCATGCATGCATGTGTAAGCTCATGGACAGGATTTGTGATATATATTCTTTTCCGAGAACTGCGGTAAATGTGCTAAGCCATCCTAAACATCTGTGTTTCCTTGTGAGGAGTAGGGATGAGCATTGAAGGCTCAGTTGCTAATCCATGATGATGCGTGTGTCCGGTCGCCGCTTGAATCGGCGTGACCGGCCCACGCCCCTCTCCCCCTCCCTGACTTAGAGATGCTGCGTCGCCATTGGTGGCTGGTGGCCAGGACAACCGCGACACGAATAATGATTTCATACCTAAAAATCCTTAATGGCGGACACGGGCTACGTCGGAACGAGCCTGTTCTTAGAGTGTGTCCAGATCAGTCAACCTAGATAGCTGTCCGATCCGGACGGTCACCACAAAGAGGGAACGCACACGATACCGTCCATGCCCAATGCTTAACAAAGATATTGCATTATTCATGTGGCTACCTGCAATGACTTTAATGGTATAATGATCAGTGCCAACAACGACGCTGACTCGGATAAAATCAATGGGGCGTTTTACAGGTAAACAGTCATGATGAAGTCAATATGTGGGAACTTAAATCACTAGCCATTGTATTGTGAAAGGACAAGCTGTGGGGATGGATGGTATACCAGCAGAAGTCTTTAAATATGGTTCAGTTCACTCCTCCATGTCATGTCTATTTTCATCTTAGACTACCTTAGGTCCCATTAACTACCAAAGTTACTCATGGACCAGTTGTTAAACCTATTATAAAAACCAAGACAAAAGGTGCAACAGATACAGGCGATTGCAGACCAGCATCAATTGCTTCTGTCGCATGACAGTTCCTAGACATTGTGGCTGGTTACAGACGAGAAATTGTTCCTGAATGTTATTCAATGTAAATGTCTTCAAACATGAAAAAAAATTGGCTTTAGGAGTCAACATGGACCTGAATGGGGTATTCTTTATAATAAATAAACGATTCATTTCTTTGTCGGTTTCTGAGGCTCACCTTTGCATTACAGATCAAAGAAAGCATTTGTTGCCAGAGACAAAAAATGGGAAATACAATGGGAAGGCTTAACATCAAACCGGGTCTGAACAACCAATGAGATAAGGAAAGGAGGATTTCTCTTGCCCCTCCAATCAACGTGCATATGGCATCGTGCACGAGCGTTTAGCTCTTAGCCGTGTTGGGTGTCATATTGGCGACTGCTGTATTTACACAATAAGCTATGCTGACGAATTGTCCTACTGGCCCCACATGTGGATGCTCCTCAAATTATGCTAAATATATGCGAGGCCGATGTCGTTACATTATATTTTGAGTACAATACTAGTAAACCGGACTCTATGTAATCGAAACTGCGCACCATGCAGAGATACCAGTTTGGAATGTATATTGTGTTGTATGGGACTCCGCTGGGTAATGTGGACAGCTCTTCTGCTTCATTAATTTAATAACAAATAACTGGTGCGACAATACTGATACTTCCTTAGGCGATAAGAAGCAAAATTGTCCACGAATATCATTCGTAGATTGACATTGGGAAGTGTGCGATCTATCGAGTAATGGATTGGTAAAGTAATAATAAGGGTAATAACGACTGAAGGGTCTGTGTACCGGGAGCACACCAAGTCCGCAATGGACGGACTTAGTTGGTACGACTGAAGGGTCTGTGTACCGGGCGCACAACAAGTCCGCCATTGACGGACTTAGTTGGTACGGCATTCGCTGTTGATATAATGCAATGGGAACATAAACAAGAGAGTTGGAAGTTTTCTCCGAGGACCAAGCCTAGGCTCAGCTTGCACGCTCAAACGACCTAACACCATCGCTCGACGATACCTCAAACGAATTACTATCCAAGTTCTTTATGTCACGATAACAATCATCAAAGAATAACGATCGCCTGCGATGTGTCAGTAAACGAACTACAATTCAAGTTTGGTACGTGTCCTCAAAGCAGAAACCTCTTTGTCGACGTGTCCTCTGCAAAGAAACCCTTTATGTACGATGTCGTATTCTCTTTGTGACCGAATTCTCATGATGTCTCTCATCTCAGACCCGCTGGGAAACATCTTCACTACTTGGCATCAACCGCTCACTCCTCCCTGAGCTACGACGGACTAACTGAGAGCGTAAATGCACAATAATGATTACTCACACCTCCCTGCGGTACGACGGACTAACTGAGAGCATAAATGCATAGTAATGATTACTCACACCTCCCTGAAGTACGACGGACTAACTGAGAGCATTAATGCGCAATAATGATTACTCACACCTCCCTGAGGTACGACGGTCTAACTGAGAGCATAAATGCACAATAATGATTACTCACACCTCCCTGAAGTACGACGGACTAACTGAGAGCATTAATGCGCAATAATGATTACTCACTCCTCCCTGAGGCACGACGGTCTAACTGAGAGCATAAATGCACAATAATGATTACTCACACCTCCCTGAAGTACGACGGACAAACTGAGAGCATAAATGCACAATAATGATTACTCACACCTCCCTGAGCTACGACGGACTAACTGAGAGCATAAATGCACAATAATGATTACTCGCACCTCCCTGAGGTACGACGGACTAACTGAGAGCATAAATGCACAATAATGATTACTCACACCTCCCTGAGGTACGACGGACTAACTGAGAGCATAAATGCACAATAATGATTACTCACACCTCCCTGAGGTACGACGGACGAACTGACCATTCGTTAGCTATTTAATTATATGAATCTGGTAGCACTTCTGCTACATCACGAAGGAAGTGTTTTAGTTCTTGGTCGGGCATACAGTCCTGCACGATAGTTGCCTTCTGATATAATTTTTTTATTCCTTTGATGAACGTTTGTAAATATTTAGCTAACTGTAAATGAAATGGAATAATTAGGCATCAAATAATTCACGTTATTACAGGAAACTATTTATGCCCAGAATAAAGAAACGAATTTTACTTCCGTATCACACTGCCTCCTACACTGCCTGCCTTCCGACCATGTGTCAAGGCAGTAACGGCTTTATCCGTATACACGATGCACACACGCCACTACAGACACGCAGCCTCTGGCGGTCGGCCACAAAGTTAATATTTCATTTCCTCGTCTGTAGCGAGCACAATAGGCCCTAATGAAGAGGCTCGTCATGCTCTGTGTATGTTGGTCGTGTTATATGTATCACAAATGCACAAATACAGCAAGCATACGCAGCCAGGCTTGCCCTGCCGCCTCTCGTGGCCAGCTGAGTTATTTATACTTCCCTTTGGTTTGGTAAAGACAATAGAGGCGGTGCCACGTCCTCCTCTCAACGCCTCTGGAAAAGGGTAACGACTACACTGCGAAGAGGAGACGGAGGGAGGTGTGAAGTGGGCAACCGCAAGGAGGGTCCTGCGATAGCTGGTTAGAGGGTGAAGGACTGTTGTCGGTGAATGTGTGAAGAGGGCCAACTGGTCTATATCCTCGGATCCCCGAAAAGTGTTCTGTGCTGACAACGTGCGCATGACTCAGCCATTAACAGTTTGGTAGTATGAATTTGTCAATAAATGCATCTGCCATTGATGGTGTCAAGACTACATGGAGATTAGAACACTATTCTGTGCTGAGGTTTTGCCACGACGACTGTAAACATGTCCTACTTATTGCAATAACCTTATTAGATGTTAGTGAGCTCATTTCATTGACGTGATGTTTATTTCATGACAATGCAAAGCACCACCACAAATGTGTTACACTACTCACGAATATACCCAGCAAGTACATATGCTGTAAAGGCACTCTATTGGATGCATTTCTTACTGTTTGCCAGTTTGGGTTTCCACGAGAACGTTAGAGGTTCCTGCAGACTGCTTGTTATTAAGGGGCGCGTTGATGCCAAAGGATCGACATGGTATAATGAAAAGATTTTGCAAAGTAACTTGAAGACGGGTTGTTGCAGTCTTCCAAACCCCAGCCATCCTGACCATCACTCCACTATAGCAGTCCTGGTACAGTAATCGCACCTTGTCGAGGATTGGGTTGATGATGTTCTTTTCTCCTCATGAGAACCGTTGTTGCAGCGGGCGGCGGCTTCTAGGGTTTCAGTATGCAAAACATAATAAGTTGATACCACTTACCATTTTCAGGTGAGTACGTGCAGTAACGTGTTGCGAGCGGGGAGTACGTGCTGGCAGCGGCAGTGACGTGTTGCGAGCGGGGGTGACGGGCTGGCAGAGAAGGTGACATGCTGGTGGCGGTGATTACTTGCTAACGGTAGTTTTGGCGTGCTGGCAGCGGTGTTGACGTGCTGACGTTGGTGGTGACGTGCTGACGGTGGTGGTAACGAGCTGTGAGCGCTGGTGTCGTTCTGGCGGCGCAAATGACGCTCTGGCAGCGGTGGTGACGTGCAAGCAGTGGTGGTGACGTGCGGCAGCAGTGTATCCTTGTTTGCAGTAGTTGTGGCGAGCTGCATGATAGCGGTGGTGACGTTTTGAAAACTGTAGCGACCTGTTGGTAGAGGTGGTGACGTGCTGGCAGTGGTAGTGAATTAGTGTCGTGCTGGCAGCGGTAGTGACTTAGTGACGTGCTGGCAGCGGTAGTGACTTAGTATCGTGCTGGCAGCGGTAGTGGCTTAGTGTCGTGCTTGCAGCGGTAGTGACTTAGTGTCGTGCTGGCAGCGGTAGTGATTTAGTGTCGTGCTGGCAGCGGTAGTGACTTAGTGTCGTGTTGGCAGCGGTAGTGATTTAGTGTCGTGCTGGCAGCGGTAATGTCATGTTGGCAGCGGTGGTGACGTGCTGGTAGCCGTGGTGACGTGCTGGCAGAGGAGATGACATTTTGGTGGCGGTGGTTACTTGCTCACGGCAGTGGTGACGGGCTGGCAACGGTGGGGGCCGTACTGGCAGCGGTGGTGACGTGCTAACAGCGATAGTGACTTTTTGTTAGAGGTGGTGACGTGATGGCAGCAAAAGTAACTTAGTGACGTGGTGGCATCGGTGGTGACGTGCTGGCTGCGGTAGGGACTGGATAAAATTGGTTGTGGCGTACTGGCAGATATGGCGACGTGGCGTATGTAGTGACGTACTGGTTTGCAAGTACGTCATAGTTTGACCCTAACTATGTTGTCCTGTAATAGTACGAAGGTTAGTTCGTAAGGGAACTAATCTTGATTAGGAGATCTAGGAAGAGAAAGGTCGCAGTGAGATACAGCATTTAACGATGGTAACCTAAACAGCTCAAATCGGCCCCAGAAAAATACCCCCCACCCTCTATGTTGATTTGAGATTGTTCAGGTTTCTATCCTCGGTAGACCAATTCTGACTGATGTCATTGCTAGGCACTATTTTGCAACAAGCAGGCTCTAATGCCGAGCACCTTATTCACCGTGCTAGTGGCAATGCCGAACACCTTCTTACGAATATGCTGCTTAGCGTTCTATATACAGAAGCTATTTAGCGGTGATTTTGATAGAATTTGTCTAGCCGTGCATGACTTAAACGTTTCGATTGTGTTGCTTTTCACAACCTCCGCTGGAAGTCTGTTCCATTCTTCGACACCTCTATCATTCTTTTACACCTCTATACATGAAGAAATTGCGCGTGATGTCAGCGGAGAAACGTTTAGCAGCGATTTTGTGTCCACTATTCCTGGTCACTCCGTTCGTATCTAGAGAGAAAATGCGCACTCGGTCGACGTTTTCCTTACCCTTCGTTGTCTTCCACTCCTCGATCATGTCACCTTTGACTCGACGCTCTAGCGAATAAAGGGGACGTTTGCGTATGGTCTATCTCTAATTTAATAATGTATATTCTAAGATATGGAGACCAGAATTGGACGGAATGCTAGAGATGCGGTCTAGCAGATGCATTGTATAACTTAAGAATACTGTGTCTGCTCCTGTACATGATAGTGCGGGAAATCATACCTGACAGTTTAAATCCTTTTTTGATAGCATCGTTACATTACTGGCTGCTTTTTGAGTTGTTGCCAATGATGACACCTAATCTCTCTCCTCGGAGACAGGAATTAGTTTGTTTATTCTCGAACATCGAATGTCCGTGCTTTGGATTTTGATGATCTTTGTGTGCAACTTTACATCTTTCGACATGGAATTTATTTGCCACTTTTCTGACCAAACAACGATTCTGTTCAAGTCTAATTGGACCAGCGGACACTCGAATTCGGTTGGGCTCTTTTAGCGGCGGTGGCATGTCAACAGTAGGGGTGACGAGCTGGCTGCGCTGTTGACGTGCTGCCAGCAGTGGCAATGTAACTGGCGGCAGTGGTGACGTAATGACAGCGGTAGTGGCGTACTAGCGGCGGTGGTTGCGTACTGGCAGCGGTGGTGGCGTACTAGCGGCGGTGAGGGTTTACTGTCATCGACGGGGCAACGGTGGTGAAATGATGGCGTCGGTGGTGACGTGGTGACAGCAGTTATGGCGTGCTGGTGACACGTATACGTCCTTTAGGCGGTGGTGACGTGCAGGTCCCGGTTGCGACGTGCGGGAAGCGGTGGTGATGTGCAGGCAGCGGAGGTGACGTGCTGCAAGCGGTGGAGACGCACTGGCAGCAATGGTGACGTGCCGGCAGCGGAATTGTACTGGCAGTGGCGATGACGGGCTGACGATGATGGTGACGTGCTGGCTGCGTTAACGACGTGCTGTCAGGGTTAGTGGCTCGCTGGCATCGGTGGTGACGGGATGGTATCGTCCCATTTGTTATCTGTGTTATCTAGCGGCGACACTACTTGTGGCGTCAGGCAAGCTGCTTCACTCGTCTCACTGACAGAGAGGTTTGAATACGACAAATAAGCAAATTCGCATTCCGGAGCACATGAAAGCGGCGGACGGGCCGTGGACGTAGGTAGATCGCGCCCGTCTGTAAACAGCGAGACGCGGTGACGGCCGAGCCTTTTTGTCAGACGCTGCGGCTCCTTCACAAAGACGAGAGCGAGTAATTTGAGGGCCAGGCGGAGAAAGCGGCAAAGGGAGGCTGATCAAGCGCTGGTGTGAACGGGCCTCATCAAGCGGCATAGGGAGGCCTATCTAGCGTTGGTGTGAACGGGCCTCATCAAGCGGCATAGGGAGGCCGATCTAGCGTTGGTGTGAACGGGCCTCATCAAGCGGCATAGAGAGGCCCACTAGCGTTGGTGTGAACGGGCCTCATCAAGCGGCATAGGGAGGCCGATCTAACATTGGTGTGAACGGGCCTCATCAAGCGGCATAGGGAGGCCTATCTAGCGTTGGTGTGAACGGG
>SDVV010029114.1:0-11863 GCA_016164225.1 Gammarus roeselii
TTCTCGACGCAGCGCAGGGTATTCGGTAATTGACATTATCGTTTATCGACGCAGCGCGGGCTATTCGATGATCGACATTATCTTTTATCGACGCAGCGTGGGGTATTCGGTAATTGGTATTATCTTTTCTCGACGCAGCGCAGGGTATTCGGTGATAGACATTATCTTTTCTCGACGCAGCGCGGGGTATTCAGTGACAGACATTATCATTTCTCCTCGCAGCGCGGGGTATTCGGTGATTGACATTATCTTTTCTCGACGCAGCGCGGGGTATTCGGTTTTTGACATTATCTTTTCTCGACGCAGCGCAGGGTATTCGGTGATTGACATTATCTTTTTTCGACGCAGCGCGGGGTATTCGATAATTGACATTATCTTTTCTCGACGCAGCGCGGAGTATACGGTAATTGACATTATCTTTTCTCGACGCAGCGCAGGATATTTCGTAATTGGCATTATCTTTTCTCGACGCAGCGCGGGGTATTCGGTGATTGACATTATCTTTCCTCGACGCAGCGCGGGGTATTCGGTAATTGACATTATCGTTTATCGACGCAGCGCGGGGTATTCGATGATCGACATTATCTTTTCTCGACGCAGCGCGGGGTATTCGGTAATTGACATTATCTTTTCTCGACGCAGCGCGGGGTATTCGGTAATTTGCTATTATATTTTCTCGACGCAGCGCAGTGTATTCGGTGATTGACATTATCTTTTCTCGACGCAGCGCGGGGTTTTCGGTAATTGGCATTATCATTTCGCGATGCAGCGCAGGGTAGTCGGTAATTGACATTATCGTTTATCGACGCAGCGCGGGGTATTCGATGATCGACATTATCTTTTCTCGACTCAGCGCGGGGTATTCGGTAATTGACATCATCTTTTCTCGACGCAGCGCGGGGTATTCGATAATTTGGTATTATATTTTCTCGACGCAGCGCAGTGTATTCGGTGATTGACATTATCTTTTCTCGACGCAGCGCGGGGTATTCGGTGATTGACATTATCTTTTCTCGACGCAGTGCGGGGTATTCGGTAATTGGTATTTTCTTTGCTCAACGCAGCGCAGTGTATTCGGTGACTGACATTATCTTTTCTCGACGCAGCGCGGGGTATTCAGTGATAGACATTATCTTTTCTCGACGCAGCGCGGGTATTCGGTAATTGAAATTATTTTTTCTCGACGCAGCGCGGGGTATTCGGTAATTGACATTATCTTTGCTCGGCGCAGCGCGGGTATTCGGTAATTGACATTATCTTTTCTCGACGCAGCGCGGGGTATTCGGTAATTGACATCATCTTTTCTCGACGCAGCGCGGGGTATTCGATAATTTGGTATTATATTTTCTCGACGCAGCGCAGTGTATTCGGTGATTGACATTATCTTTTCTCGACGCAGCGCAGGGTATTTTGTAATTGACATTATCTTCTCTCGACGCAGCGCGGGGTATTCGGTGATTGACATTATCTTTTTCTCGACGCAGCGCGGGGTATTCGGTAATTGGCATTATCTTTTCTCGACGCAGCGCAGGGTATTCGGTGATTGACATTATCTTTTCTTGACGTAATCTGGGGTACTCAGTAATTGACATTATCTTTTCTCGACGCAGCGCAGGGTACTCGGTGATAGACATTATCTTTTCTCGATGCAGCGCGGGGTATCCGGTGACTGACATTATCTTTTCTCGGCGCAGCGCGGGGTATTCGGTGATCGACATTATCTTTTCTCGACGCAGCGCGGGGTATTCGGTAATTGACATTATCTTTTCTCGACGCAGCGCAGGTTATTTTGTAATTGACATTATCTTCTCTCGACGCAGCGCGGGGTATTCGGTGATTGGCATTATCTTTTCTCGACGCAGCGTGGGGTATTCGGTAATTGGTATTATCTTTTTTCGACGCAGCGCAGGGTATTCGGTGATAGACATTATCTTTTCTCGACGCAGCGCGGGGTATTCAGTGATAGACATTATCATTGCTCGACGCAGCGCGGGGTATTCGGTGATTGACATTATCTTTTCTCGACGCAGCGCGGGGTATTCGGTTTTTGACATTATCTTTTTTTCGACGCAGCGCAGGGTATTCGGTGATAGACATTATCTTTTCTCGACGCAGCGCGGGGTATTTGGTAATTGACATTATCTTTTCTCGACGCAGCGCGGGGTATTCGGTAATTGACATTATTTTTTCTCGACGCAGCGCAGGATATTTTGTAATTGACATTATCTTTTCTCGACGCAGCGCGGGGTATTCGGTGATTGACATTATCTTTTCTCGACGCAGCGCGGGGTATTCGGTGATTGGCATTATCTTTTCTCGACGCAGCGCAGGGTATTTGTGATTGACATTATCTTTTCTCGACGTAATCTGGGGTATTCAGTAATTGGCATTATCTTTTCTCGACGCAGCACAGGGTACTCGGTGATAGACATTATCTTTTCTCGATGCTGCGCGGGGTATCCGGTGATACACATTATCTTTTCTCGACGCAGCGCGGGGTATTCGGTGATCGACATTATCTTTTCTCGACGCAGCGCGGGGTATTCGGTGATTGACATTATATTTTCTCGACGCAGTGCGGGGTATTCGGTAATTGACATTATCTTTTCTCGACGCAGCGCGGGGTATTCGGTGATTGACATTATCTTTTATCGACGCAGCGCGGGGTATTCGGTAATTCACATTATCTTTTCTCGACGCAGCGCGGGGTATTCGGTAATGGACATTATATTTTCTCGATGCAGCGAGGGGTATTCGGTGATTGACATTATCTTTTCTCGACGCAGCGCGGGGCATTCGGTAATTGACATTATCTTTTCTCGACGCATCGCGGAATATTGATTGACAATATATTTTTTTCGACGCAGCGCGTGGCGATCGCTGATTGGCATCTAATCCCGGAGCCTCGTGGGGAGATCGGCGACTGACGTCATCTTTTCTTGAAGCAGCGCGGATGTCGGTGATTGTCGTTCTCTTTTCTCGACGCAGAGCGGGGTGATCGGTGATTGACGTTATCTTGTCCGTCTCGCAATTAATTTTTCTAATGGAATTGAGGTTATGTAGTAGAAGTAGTAGTAGTAGGCCTGGGACGGGCTGAAGAGTCCATTCTAGGAACATACCAAAGTTATTGGTCGTTCATTTTTTGTTGCTCGGCGCTGAACACGTTCCATTTTGTTAATATCCCTTCTTAGGTGACGACACCAAAATTGTACTGCAAACTCCATTTGAGGTCTGACGAGTGAAGTATATATGGAAGCACAATGTCCCTGGACTTGTAGCGGGAGTTTCTGGATGTCAAACCATGGACTCTATTTCCTTTCTTGTAACTAGCTTTCACTTGTTTTTTTCACTTGAGATATTTGGTGAATAATATTCCAAGGTCTCGTTGCTGGTCAACTTCAGTCATATACTGGTCTGCCATCATGTAAGCAAAATTTCGATTTTGTGATCCAATGTGCACAACAGCGCATTTTTCAATATTAAAGTTCATGTGCCATTTATCAGATTAGTCCACTAGTTTATTAAGATCCTTTTGGATAGTTATGTAATCCGGCTCAAAGTTCGCTATGTGGCAGAGTTTGGTGTCGTCAGCCAATTCTGATAACTTGCTAACGATGTTGGTGTCGAGGGCATTTATATAGATTGTAAATAAAATGGTACCAAGAACACTGCCCTGTGGTACTTCCAAAGTTACCGTAGCCCACTGACATTTTCCTTGGCTGATACAGACCCGTTGTCGGCGCCCCGTGAGTAAATTTTGGAGCCACCTGGTCACGTTTCCAGTTATGCCAAGTGCCTTCACTTTTTTCACTAGGCGTTCATGGGGGACCTTATCTAACGCTTTTTTAAAGTCAAGATGGATAAGGTCATGAGCTTTGGTTCAAAACCTCCGTCAGCGGATTAGTTCTGATTTTGGAGAGGTTCCGTAACATTCGCGGATGCAGATCATCCGGTCCTGTAGATTTGCAAATTTTAATTTGTTGAGGTGTTCCTGTACTTCACCAACGAGGATGTGAATGTCTTCCTACGAATGCACTTCTCCAGACAGTTTTTATATGTGAAGACGGTTGCGAAGTATCATTGACATGTCTGCATTAGATGAGTTTAGATCACCTGCACTATTTTGTAGAGCCAATGATGTCACAAACTACACGTCGCTAATTCTCATATGCACAGAACCCTTTAGGGTTGCGCTTGGCCGATTCAGACGCTTTTTTTTTCTTGCTTCACTTGGCGCTCCTAACCATTCTCTCCACTTTTCTACCAGCCCGCTCATGCGCTTGTTCTGACTCTTGCGTTGGATTAGTTTTGTGGACTTGGTACGATGTCTGTCGGCAAAAAAAATGCTTCTTGAACTTCATTATTCAGCCAGAAGAGATTGTTTATTGGTAATTTTTTTCTCCGAGATGTATCGCTTGCTTGCTTGCACCATACTGTCCCTAAGATACGCAAAACGTTCATCAGCGAACTTTTACCCGAAGTCTAGGCTTGTGTTTTCGTCCTTCAAGCTGTCAAAATTTGCGCTCCGAAAATTGTAGATATACCTTACTGATTCCTGTATTGTTCGATGTGCTGTGATTTGGAATTGAATTTTATGGTGATCGCCCATTATTTCTAGAACTGTTACCAGTTTTACTGATTTTTCTTGAGTCGATAAAACAGGTCCATATTGTCAGGCCCTCTGGATGTGTTCTTCCACGTACTGTTTTAGGTTGTTATTATTGACGAGCCGTATCAACCTGTCACCCCTTAATTCAGCTTCCAGTGCTGTCCAATTGATGTCATGTTGGTTGAAGTTCCCCATAAAGATACTCTCATGAAATGAGTAAATGATATTGTTCCTTTCGTCAATGAGAACATCTTCTTCCTCTACAGTTATTCTTTGATTTCGGTCTACTAGAACAATTTTCATTAAGATTCCTTCAGAGGGCATAATGTCGACATGGATTACCTCACAAGTTGTTGATGCTATTGCATTGCGCAGTGTTGGACGAAGAGTTTCCTTGACATAATGCACTGACCCTCCACCTCTTTTACTTGGAGAAGGTTTGTCTACACTGAAGGTCATCAATTTATTCATGTCCAGCCACGATTCGTTGATTCCAACTAGGCCATATTCGCTCGTTTTCACTATAACTCGAAGAAGATCCATCGTGGGCATTAGTGACTGCACATTTGAGAGAAAACTTGTTTATTTTTCCTCTCATAACTGTTTTACGCGACATGTATTCTGACAAACTGCACCAAGAGTCAATTCATTCACTACCATAAATGCTTCTACTGCCTGACACAAGTTCTTCTGTCAGGGGTTTTTCTCGGCGTCTGCACGAATTCTTGCTTTTTGTTTTGTTCGTTTTTCCTCGTGTCAGGTGTTTGCGTTTGTTTTATGTAGAGGGCCGAACTGCGTTTTGCGGCGCGCATTGAGATGCTTTCCATCTCTCTCGAATAGTTCAGGTCTTCCTTCAAAGGCAGGTTCTGCATCCACATTACATAATCCTTCTTCGTTGACTATCTTTTCCTCAGCACGATTGATGTACTTTATCCTGTAGTGATTCTTGTTTGTGACGTCCATCCTCGGCAAAATGTCTGTAATAATACCATTATTGCTTATTTTATTTTTTATCGCTTGTATAAGGTTACTGTATTTCTCCAGAAGAGCTTCTGAACAAAATAATTGGAGCGGTGTATTAACTTGCAGGTTCTCTAAACTTTTCTGAACGATAATGAGGTCCTCCTTTTTGGTGCTCAGTTATTCACTTGGTTAGTGAGAGGTTTCACAGTGGCACTGGGATGACAAACCACTTTCCTATTCTGGTGCTTCACTGTACTATTGCCAACTAGAAAACACACCGAACCAATTTCTTCCTGCTTTAGTGGGTCATAGGAGTTCTTTCTTTGCGGGGCATTTCCCACTGTGTTATTACGCAGTCTTCCTCCTCTACAGCTTCTATAGTTAGCCCGCACCCAGCCATGTGTCGACCACCATTTGCCCACTCGTTGCCATATACAACACCCCGTAGGATATGGGATGGAGTAGGCAGCAGCGGTCGGCGGGGAGCTGCTTGGGGGATATTCACTGAGAAAGGAGGGGGTGGGCGGCGGTAGGTTAAAAAAGAGGTGATCGGTGAGAAGTAGCTTGGGGGTATGCAATGGGGAAGGAGGAGGTGGGAGTAGGGGGTATTCATTGGGGAATGTGAGTGAGCCTAGCTGATATACCTACCAGCAGTAAGTGCTGTCACATTCTGTTTGAGCTCTTCCAATTGTGTCGCTATTATGTTTATGGTCTTCAGCAGGGTCTTACTTTGACATTCAAGATTCGCATATTTCATCTCAGCTGCAATCTTTTCCCAAAACAATGGATAAATTTTATGTTCCTAATCATGTTAGGATCACCATTAAAATATATTGCCAATTACGTTTGTTGCAGCTGAAACATTGGAAGGTTCAGCCTATTTTCGTATCATGACCGTTCGTGGTGTTGTACACTGACGTAAGATTGCCGGGACGGGAGGGAGAGGGGTGGGCAGAGAAGAAGGTTTGTGCTGAGTCTGCCTCTTGTTATCAGTCCATGAAGTCCGCATTAGTTCTACTGCAGTCAACTGTTCCATATACACAGGCTAGGCTGCTACTATTTCTACACGTTCTTTTTATTGCGATGGTAGGAATTAAGTTGTATATCACGATACTTTTGGTTTAATTTGTATTATTTAAATCAAACAATAGCTCTCGGGGTGTTTTAATTAGGTTCCTATGATTTGCCACTGTGCACTTAATAATTTCTCATGAAGGTCTGTAATAAATGTAACATTTTTATATCTAATTATGATCTGTATAACTGAAGCACACTAGCTTGCTATACTAGTCTGATATTAAAAAGGAAACTTGAAAATGCACATTTTAAAACCCTTTCCCGGCGTCTACAACCATTCATTGATTTACACAGTTACAAAGAAAGATTTGGCCAGCATACTTTGAATGGAGACCACTGATACAATAATTAAAGAACGTGATGATTTCATGTTGCTCATAGTATTTGCTTCTTGTCGGACCCGTTTGATGGCGTACCTCGTTCCGTGTGTAGCGACTCAGAACAAAAAAAAAATGAAATGTGAAAATATTGCCCTAAATTTTTTCCAAACTCTGTATGGTTCAGTTCCGCTTACAACGTTTTTAAACACTCTGCTGTTGAAAGAGAAAAAAGAAACCGAATTATAATTTGATGTATTCATTTAAACATGTTAAATCCACTTTTTCTGATCTATTCCATTACCTCAACGTTTGCAATGTCATCTGATACAACCCATCGAGTTTCTGCTACACAGCCCAACGAGTGTCTGCTATATAACAAAACAAGTATCAGTCATACAACCTATGAAGTGCTCGCTATTTAAGCCAACGAGTGTCAGCAATACAACTCTACTCGCGTCTGCTATACAACCCACCGAGCTGCTACACAATCTAACAACTGTCTGCTGTGCCATCCAACGAGTGTTTGTGAACTTTGTATACCATTCTTCGACTGAGGGTTTGACTGAAAGCATTTTTTGTCCACTATGTTGCCACATTTCATCCCATCGGGATGTTATATGGGAGTTGATGATAGGGAACCAGTCCCGGTAATGTATTGCGAAAAATTGTTCTTGGTGAGTAGATGCCAGTTGAGCAAGCGAGTCCGCAAGTTCGTTTCCTCTTAGTCCCGCGTGTCCGGGTATCCAGCAGAATTCAACTGCCTGACCCGTCTCGGACATCACAAAGAGATCGTGCTGCATTTTACGTAGAGCGGGATGTTCGTAGTGCAGTGTTTTGAGCTGGGTGAGGACACTTAGACTGTCTGAGAATACGACGTATTTGGGGAAGTGATCTGTATTGGCCATAGAGATGGCTAGTTTGAGTGCCTGGAGCTCCGCAGAGAACACGGAGGCCTCTTGTGGGAGGGTGGTTGAGAGTAGGATGTTCACGCACACAGCGACGGCTCCCACTCCGTTCGCGGTTTTGAAGCCGTCGGTGTATATATGACGGTGCTCTAAATATTCTTCCTCAAGTAGTCTTAGGAATTCCTGCCGGTACGCGTTGGTTGGAGTAGTTGCTTTAGGGTACAATTGCAGGTCTAGGTTGACCGGTGGTGGGTTGATCATCCATGTTGGTGTGTTAATTTGAAAAATTCGGTAGGAGAATGAAGGCTTAATAGCTATACGATTGATGTTCAGCGAGGTCAGCAGGTTGTCCACACGAAAGGATAACGGTCGGCATATGTTCTTTTTAGCCGCGAAAAGGCGCTCATCGGTTAGGTTGGTGATGTGGCTGATTGCCGGGTTGTTGATTAGACTCCTAGTCTTAAAATAGTATTGTAACGAATGATTGTCTCGCCGGAGCGGAAGTGGAAGTTCGTTAGCGAGCACTTTAAGGGATTCGATCAGGGAGGAGCGAAACACGCCGGTTAAGCCACGCAAAGCATTGTTTGCGATGGTCGAGAGAGGTTCGAGAGTAGTTTTAGCTGCTGAACGGCCCCGTAATCCATGCGCGATCGTATTATTGCTCTGAACAACGTCATTCCGGTGTCCATGTAGGCACCGCACTTCAGGGTTTGATTTGATTTGACCCTCAGTTCCACCAGAGCCTCAACGCGAGTCATAATAGGCTCCCCGTAGGCCTCGATGATCATTGATTTCAGTAGACTCGCACGCCTAAGTGTGCGAGGAAAAACAAAACAACGCTTATAACGTTAGAAAAAATGTGAAAATTTTAGCTATGTCAGACGCACCCTGGTGCGCAAAAGAAAAACGCTTACTCGCAACGGACCTCCATTTCCAATCCCTTAGAACTTAAAGAGTAATATGTACGCACCCTAGTGTGTACAGGTAGCATCGTCGAGATTAGTACAAGGTCAGTGGATACACGGGCAAATTCAGCTCCGACAGCAACGCAACACAATATTTACAGCTACGCGGTTTGGTTGTATTAGTACAATTTATTGCTTCAGGTAAGATGAAGACTCAGATGAAACGAAACGAATCCTCGCCTCCATCCCCTCAGAACCTCATGAGTAATATGTCCACACGCAAGTGCGCACAGACAGTACAGTCGAAATCGGTACAAGGTTCACGGCTACTCGGACAAAGTCAGCTCCGACAGCAACGCAACACAATGTTTACAGTTACGCGGCCAATTTTACTTTTAGTACACTTTATTTATTCAGGCAAGATAAAGCCTCAGACAAACGAATCCCCGCCTCCAACCACTCAGAACTCCAATAATAACATGCACGCGCGACAGTGCGCACAAGCAGCATCGTCGAAAAAGGTACAAGGTCTATGGCTTCACGGATTAGATAGACTCCAAGCGCAACGCGTCACAAGATTTTATAGCTGCGCAGTCCAGGTCAACCCCAGAAACTGCATACGGTCCGTGCACGCGCGAGCGAGCACAGACTAAAGAAAAAATACCCATTCACAAAATTACAAACAGGAACTCCCGCTTAAATACACCAGCGTTATAATATTGGGAATCGTGAAAAAGAAAGTAAAAGCAGGTTCGTCATGGGCAGAAAAACTGCTCAGATTATTGATTTCGCACTGATTGTTTAAGGGAATAGGGTGGAGGGGGGGAGGCATTGGTCCCTTGGGTCGCAAAAGAGCCCGAATAATCCCGGAGAGTAATCCAAGTCCCACGGGGCTTCCCAAGCTCCCCGAGTCCCCCGAGACCCCTCGTCTCAGCTCATCTCGGCTTGTCTCGATTCATTTCGGCCAGTTTCGGCTCGTCACGCCCATCTTGACTCGCCTCAACATGTTTCGACTGATCTCGACCAGCCTCGACGCGGCTCGCCCTATCTGCGGTAGTGATCGTGTGGACTGTAATAACAAAATTTTTCATTCGAGCATTTTCGGGTGGGAGTGGGGTGGCAGAGGTGTCTCGGGTCCCAAAAGAGCCCGACAAATCCCGGAGGGTAACCCATGTTCCCCGGGTCCCCGAGCTCCCCGGGTCCCATCGTCTCAGCTCGTCTCGGCTTGTCTCGAATCATTTCGGCCAGTCTAGGCTCGTCGCGACCAACTCGACTCGTCTCGACATGTTTCGACTGATCTCGACGCACCTCGACCAGCCTCGACGCGACCCTCGCCCTCTACGACGGCAATCCGCGGAATGTAATTGTTAATTGTTCTACTCAAGCATCTCATATATATACATTTTTCTGTGTATGGGTTTTACAGCGCTGGGAGGGGGGAGCAGAGGTTCCAGGATTCAGAGGAACCTCTAAAGGGTCCCACAGTTTCTCAAAAGGGTCCTAAAGGGTCTCAAGGGTGTCCCAAAGGGCCTCAAAAAGGTCGAAGTGGGTCCTTCCAAATCCATCTGGTCTCCTAAGTCCCCTGGGTTCTCGAAAACCCGGTTCCACGAGTCCTGCGGGTCCCACGAGTACCTCCTCTCCCTGGGTCATCTTGTCTCAACCAGCCTCGATACATATAATAATAATAACCAATGCAAAATTGATCACCATGAAAAAAGGGCAGAGAAAAATAATAGAGCTCAAGCAAGAAGAAATAATAAAATACTAAAATAAAGTGTTAGCGATCTATAAAATGAATAATCATCCATCCACCCCAAACGAACTTCAGGGATGTTACCGATTGGGTAAGTCCCGTCGACCTTTTGCATCGAGTTGCCAGGGCTGCAATGTGAGTAGTGTATATGTAGCCAAGAACGTAAATATCTACAGATTTTTGCACTCCTATTTGGCGTCCCCTATCACTGAAAACGTAAATCTCTACGGATTTTTGTACGCCCTATTCCATATGGAGGCCAAGAACGTATATGGGACAATGTATCGGTTAGGATGTATCTAATTACATTGTGTCACCGACTTAGTCGCTGTAGAACTTGGACATTGTAATTACTAAGTCTTTATAGATCAAGACAATTGCTCATGTGATCAAGATAATTACTGAATAGGGGAGGAGGATAGGGGAGGGGAGTCAGGCGCCTGAGATTGGGGTAGTCCAAAAGCAAGTGGCACACACTGGAGGACCTTTTATTCGTCAATGTCGTATAGTGATCTTATCTCAATTCGCACTTCTCGAAAATTACGGTTACGGCTACGGCTACGTCTGGGTTACAGTTACGGTTACGGTTGGCTTACGGGTATGGTTACGGTTGGCTTACGGGACGGTTTTGGATGGATTATATAGATGCACGTTATTAGGTTTTGTCAAAGCTATGTATAATTGTATTGGATTATTCCGCCCGGTAGTAGGGTATGATATATATTACCATGTTCGTTATTGTATGACTCATTTGAATGGAACTTTTACTGCTCAAACCTGATTCATTTAGGGTATTCATAATCGATGTAGTTATGAAAGAAATGGTGGCCTAATACATATTACCATGTTTTGATAGTGTAGGATAGATTTTAATGGTCATTGCCCGTGCATTAGGTTATGTATTCGATGTCGTTACCGTAGAATATCGTAGATTATGACATCTGTTTCTCTTACAAGTGATGACCGTAGTTAATACATGGTATTTTGTAGCTCAATCGATATTGCTTGATTAAATCCATTCGCTTTTTCCCTCGTTGTATGTATATTTTCCAGAGATTCGATCACATCGTTATGATTAAGATAATAGCTGCAGATACATTCACGCATTTTCAGATGCATTTTCTGTAGACAATGAAACAAAATTTATTTATACATATTTATTTATTATATAATTACATGGTTTTATAAAATGTTCATACTATGAACATTATCATCATATTAGGAACGTTTTTCATCATGTTAGGTTCATATTAGGCCTGTGGTTACAGTGATATACGTTCACGCATGTTAAATACATATTTAGGTGGACAATCAAACATGTTGAAGTTTAT
>SDVV010029115.1:0-11863 GCA_016164225.1 Gammarus roeselii
CGCTGACGGTGTATACACATGAACATGGACTCGCTGACGGTGTATACGCATGAACATGGACTCGCTGACGGTGTATACGCATGAACATGGACTCGCTGACGGTGTATACGCATGAACATGGACTCGCTGATGGTGTATACACATGAACATGGACTCGCTGACGGTGTATACACATGAACATGGACTCGCTGGCGGCGAATACGCATAAACACGGACTCGCTGGCGGCGAATACGCATAAACATGGACTCGCTGGCGGCGAATACACATAAACATGGACTCGACGCATAAACATGGACTCGCTGGCGGCAAATACACATAAACATGGACTCGCTGGCGGCAAATACACATAAACATGGACTCGCTGGCGGCGAATACACATAAACACGGACTCGCTGGCGGCGAATACGCATAAACATGGACTCGCTGGCGGCGAATACGCATAAACATGGACTCGCTGGCGGCGAATAAACATAAACATGGACTCGCTGGCGGCGAATACGCATAAACATGGACCCGCTGGCGGCGAATACGCATAAACATGGACTCGCTGGCGGCAAATACACATAAACATGGACTCGCTGGCGGCGAATACACATAAACACGGACTCGCTGTCGGCGAATACGCATAAACATGAACTCGCTGGCGGCGAATACGCATAAACATGGACTCGCTGCGGCGAATACACATAAACATGGAACAGCTGGCGGACCGTCACTGAACGTCGTTGTTGTCTGTTAGTGTCAGGGTGACGCTCGTTGCTGGGGATGAAATTACTTTGTTTTTGTGATAGTTAAAGGTGAACTTCGTTAAGCAGTTACTGCAGTGCCAGACACTTTTAGTCGATGTGAGGAATAGGTGCGGTTTATAGGCAAGACAAAGTTACTGGGAGGCGCAGCTCCACATCTTAAGCGCATTCAAGTTCAACATTATCTCCAAAACAAGGGTCTTGAAACAGGTTGGGAAAGAGTCCTTTGGTTCCATTGAGACATCCTAATAGAGATTACGAGAACAAACCCACAGACACGTGCAGGGCGTGAACTAGGACGACCGCATGCGCCAGTCTTAAGTGTTACTTTCAGGACAATACGCATAACAAAACACGCGTCTGAACTGTGACACGCGCATATGCTAACCGAATGCTAAAGATGTATGCATGAAATTCTATAACACTGCTGGCCCTCTATGTAGGTATGCACTAACAATCGAGAGTAGCCCTGGCAGGCACAAACTGATAAATGCAAGATTTTGCTGTGAGTAATTAACAAGGAATGGTAAAACCCAATAACATTTTCACTCAACCTAGCAGTGTACATACCAGTGGGGTGCACACCAATAGATACCATGAGTCCCTTAAACAGCAACATACACCAGCATAATCAGCCCAAGCGCACAACAGTTCAACAGTTCTCAAGAATAATATAGCCTATAACTGTGAACAGCAACATACACCAGCATCATCAGTCGAAGCACAGAGCAATTCACCAGTGCTCAGGTATGATTAAGCAAATAACTGTGTCGACAAATCGTACTCTGTATGTACTGTAAGAGGCGGAAGGGGGAGGGGAGAGGGAAACAGAGGGGGTAAGGAGAGAGATATCCCCCCTCAGCTGGTGCGAGGCTTGTCCTATTAGCTCTGAATTATTAAGCATAAACTGGGCGCAGGCGGTCACGGCAGTGGAGAAGCAGAGTACAGCGGCCGTGCCTGGGGGCACTTGCTCAATGAGAACGTTGCTACAGTTTCCAGTGACGAGTTATGAATGTAGAGCACTTGCTCAATGAGAACGTTGCTACAGTTTCCAGTGACGAGTTATGAATGTAGACAGAATATAAACAAAATTTCACCTCGGTAAATGTAGTCAATCACGTATTATTCTATTCATTCCGAGTACAATTCATCTTGTGACCTAATAGGCAATATAACACTGTTTTTACTTGCTATGAAAATTTCATGTTGATAAAAAAACTTAGGTTTATTAATGGCAAAAGAGCTCAAGGGGCGGGGATGACAGAACTGGTTTCCACCCCAACAATATAGATTCTGCACATGCAGCGCGGGGTAAAAACATCGATTCTTAGTACTTTGTTCCGGGAACGTCTGCTTGTGTACAGGGTGACAGAAAAAAAAATAGGGTCGAAAGTAAACACTCTTAACTCAAAATAAAACTACTTAAATAAATGCGACTCAGCGCAGAAAATGCAGGCATTCGCATCTAATAATCCCTCTTCGGACAATTAATTCCTCGACAAACGGTTATCTTCTTTCATTGTCATTGTTCGAGAGCTGCTGTGATGTTTGCGGTTTGTAAGGTTTTAGTCAAAGTGTGGAGAATACATCCCACATGCCCGGCACGGAGAAGAAGTAAATGTATATATGCATGTGTGTATGAGTGTGTACTTATGTACATATACATATGTATGTGTATATGTATGTTTATGTATGTATATATATGTGTGTGTGTATGTATATTTGTGTGCATGTACATGTATATGTGTATGTGTGCGTTTATGTATGCAGATAGTTAGTGAACCATCTTGTTTTTCTGCGTGAGTGACTTTCTTGTTTTGGAACTGGGAAGTGTGCGGTATCTACCGCTCTCTCTCCCCCCCCCCCCTTCCCCTCCTTTTCCCCAACTGCCTGAAGGGTTTCCAGTACGCGCTTTTTGTAAGATGTTTTTTCCCCTATCGTTTATAGTGCAAGTCTTTAATGACATGTTGCCCCTGTCGTGGGCGTAAGTTATCCTAATGTATACATAACATTGGAATAAGTCATTTCTATGAAAATGTGGTAATGTTGAAGTTAGTTCTTTGAATGAGAGTAAACCTTTGGGTGTGACTGTCCGTGTGCATATGTGGAAACCGGCAACCGTGTAAGATGATCCCCTTTCGGGAAGGAGGCAAAAGCCTCAGTGTGTTTGTCACGATGCTAGAGTGCTGGTGTGCTGCGGGCATTGCGCCAAGGATACCCCATTTAAGACAAGTGGACTAGCTAAAATAGGCTTACTGTAGTTTTAGAGAGTTTTACTAACCCTCCAAGATAGATGACGATATTTCGTAGAATAGAAATAGCCTTAGTACTCCATGACCGTGAACGTTGACAGTGCATTCAAGAAAGAGCCCACATCCAAGTGGCCATGCGAAAAAATGAAGATAGAAAGAATGCCCGCCCAAAAAAAAAATCCAAGTAAGTTCCAATACACAAGTGACGTAAGTGTTGGCTACATACCCGATTGTTAAAAACAAAAATGTAAACCAGTGTCAATCATCAAAATGTGTATTATAATGGATAAAAGTGTATGTTAAATGTGGGAAGGGAAATAATCCCCACAACACTCTTAACTCAAAATAAAACTACTTAAATAAATGCGACTCAGCGCAGAAAATGCAGGCATTCGCATCTAATAATCCCTCTTCGGACAATTAATTCCTCGACAAACGGTTATCTTCTTTCATTGTCATTGTTCGAGAGCTGCTGTGATGTTTGCGGTTTGTAAGGTTTTAGTCAAAGATCAATCTTTAGGCTGCGTCTGACAGATGCACGACTGATCCCTACCTCAGCAGCCAGTTTCCAATCAACACGTGATTGGGTTTCTTGAATGCTTTCTTTCAAATTTACGATTTTCTCCTTTGATCTTTCATGTTTTGATCGTTTTGAATGACCCTTGTTTAGGTTAAGTATGCTGTCATTTGCTCTCCATTAGCGGATCACATGCTGATTCTAAAAGTTTATAACCAGGCTGTATTCCTTGACAAAAGCTCTTTTCCCTTTGCTTGGATAACTAATTGAGTAGCACTCTTTAACAATGACAATTCCTTCAAAAATGCTTACAAGGATATAAGAAGCCGAGGTCTCTATCAACCAAAGAAGAGTGACAGCCTGTTACGTAAGGGCGAGCAACAGACGATAGCGAGGCACGTGTTTGTCCTACCGTACCCAAGTATCAATTCCCCTCAAGGCGACAATTGATAGCAATACCACCCCTCTCAACCAGGAGGGCGCAGAAGAGCCATAGGGTGGATCTTTGGCCTTGAATAAACCTTCGATTTCACAAGCCTGCCTCACGTGAGATGGACATAAATAAGAGCTAGGGCAAAGGAGTCTGTGTTGGAAGGTGAGAGGGTTGGTGAGGTGTAGAGAGAGAAAGGTGAAGAAGGAAGTTTGTGCTGCTATCGTTGTGAGGCAACATCCTGACGGGGCCCAGTATGGAAACGGTGGCAAGGGTACTCTGGCCCCGGAGATGAGCATGGAGGAAGAAGTGCTGGGTTGAAGGAGGGGGAAAGGAAGGAGATGGGGTGTTGAGATACGAGACGATGAAAAAAGAGGAAGGTATAATAACAGCAAGTAGAAGACGATGAGTATTTAGTAGTAGGTAGAACAACCAGGTACCAGAACAGTTAGTAGAACTGACAGTAAGTAGAACTGACAGTAAGCAGAACTGACAGTAAGTAGAACTGACAGTAAGTAGAACTGACAGTAAGTAGAACTGACAGTAAGTAGAACTGACAGTAAGTAGAACTGACAGTAAGTAGAAATGACAGTAAGTAGAACTAAAAGTAAGTAGAACTAAAAGTAAGCAGAACTGACAGTAAGCAGAACTGACAGTAAGTAGAACTAACAGTACGTAGAACGAACAGTAAAAAGAACGAACAACAAATAGAACTAAGAGTAAGTAAAATCACAGAAAGTATAACCACAGTAAGTAAAAAAAATAAAGTGAAATACAGTAAGTAGAATACTGGTTCATCAAATAACAGTAAGTAGAATAACTATAAAGTAAGTTTGATACTTGTAAAAATAAAACCAGGCTTCTTGAAAACATTAAACTATGATAATTAGAGATTTAAAAACCTTACTTAACATTCCGAAAACCAATTTCTGCAAGGTCTCGAATTATTTAGATATAACGTTGCAACGAAAAGTTTGATATCCAAAATAAATAGTTTCAATGTACAAAGCCAAGTGATCGTGATGTTACATGCATATAATATCTTGTACACGAGCATAATGGTGCCCTCTGTTGATCTCTGAGCCCTGATGTCCCATGCACGAAAGGCTTGCGTCAGCATGTTGTGTTGAGCTGTGCCGAGACATGGCGACCGGCTATGCGCGGAGGTAAGGTCAGAACTTCTCCCTTTATGGGGTGGTTTATGAGAATCTTTCAAGATAAAACTTTCCAATAATGTACTGAACGTTATAATCCTTCCAAATGGCAGGACATACGAAATGAAATAATGTTGCTGAGAAAACATTGCGTGAAAAGTTTAGGATTTCGAATTAGGAAGAAGACTTCTTACATCTATCAAAGTACTCCTTTCAATCTTTTGAAGAGTATATTGTAGGGCATGATAACTTACAAGCAGGAGGAGGGGAGACTAGTTAATATTCGTATGAGTTTTGATTCTTCAAATACCGCCTTTACAACTATTAATCTTCGATCAAAATTAAAAATATATTTAATTTTACTGCAGTCATTCATGAGCGCATACAATAGGGTTTCCACGCGATAAAGGCTTCAAAACGGTACGAGGAAAGACGAATACAATTTAGCGCAAAATGCTTTAGAACATATCATTATTCACATAAATTTTTAATATATGAAAAATGCTCAGAACCTCACAAGAACATTGATGAATCGCACGCTGTGGTAACTCCATAGCGGCAGGAGGAGTCGTTTCTGTTCTTCTATGTTTTTTCATAAATCGTGTTTGCCTAGTTTTATTGATTGAATTTCGAACAAACCTGTTCATATAATTGTAGCGCTGTAGGATACCCTTTCATTGATGCATTGCACGGCGTGGTAAGCTTTAATACTAGAGTAGGGGATCTGATTAAAATACCGCACTACTTGTGGAAAATCTCTACCATTTTTCGTGATTTGAAAATAAAAAAAGATTATCATAATATGAGCCTTCTGCAAGAGCTTATAAATTATGTATGGCAGGAAATCATGGAAACGTCATAATCATAATTATCCGAGCGTTACAACGGTCGGGGGACGTAACTCTATAGGAAGCAGGTTCCTAAACTCTTTCAGGATCCTAAACTCTTTCAGGATCCTAAACTCTTTCAGGGACCTAAACTCTTGCGAATGATGCGTGACACATCATTCTACTGAATAAAAAAACTCGCTGTGTTCAAAATATCTCCTCGCTGTGGCTGGGGACATCTAAGTCCACTACGATGCTGTAGGAATGAGTTTGCTCTGCTTGAGTGAATGGTCCATTCGTCCGGCGCCCAAAGACGACTTTGAAGCGAACTCAGTGAGTCGTCACTACATAGAGTAGGAACTTTGCTCTGCCGTCAGCTTCTTAGCAGCCGTGGCCGCACCTCGCCCCCCAGCGCCCTCGCCGGAAGAGCCTCAGTGGAGCGGTGTTCCTGTGGCTCACCGAGAGGGAGGGAGCATGGCCCCCTCCGTATTGGTGCGGCTTGAGACGACGCCCGCAGGAAGGGGGCCGGGCAGGGGCGGTGAGATGGTGTGCGGCAAGGAGTGCAGGAGGAGAAGGGTGACTAAACAATGACACAAAATAAATGACTAACGAATAGGCGTTTTTGGTGCGGTTCCCCATTCGTGAATCAAAAGTCCCGTACCGTCTTAACATATCATTCAAATTGAATGAAATGTATGCATGCAAATATGTAATGTAGAATTTAACCCAGCGATGGCAACAGAAAAGCGGTGCGAACATACCATTCATCGTAGCAGAAATGACGCCAAACTCACAATTGGGGAAACACAAATCAAAGCAATAAACGCTTGCTGTTCATTTGCTGAAAACAAAGTCTTCAATATTTTGATTGAAACTATCGCTATTGAATAGATTTTCCTTAGTATGAACATAAATAATCATACGTTCGTCCGCGGGCTATCATGCCCTTGATGTAATTGTACAGCAGAGAGAGTATCGGTGTGTCTGCGCCAAGGTATGGGTGTGGTAAATATAAGATGGTTTTAATATGAGACGATCATAGCCGTACATAAGCCGTCTGAGATAGCATGCCAGACGCGTGAAAGTGTAAGGCGCGTGAAAATGTATCAGCAAGTTAGCCTCAAAACATAATGGAAGCCAATTGGAAAACCCATGCACCAAAGTAAGGTTGGAATTTGACAATTGTTGCTCAAGTTTGATGATGGCTTGGCTCATTGCGCTTCATGAGTGATGAACGAGCAAAGTTGATACACGAGCAATGTTGATACATGAACAAAGTTGATGTACGAACATCACCTACAACCATTGCGACGTAATTCCAACACCACAAAAGGCAGCCAGCCAGAAGTTATTGTGTTTTTCGTTGGAAACCGCTGATTACATAACCAAGTTTATAATCAATACCGACAAAGTTAAAAAATAATTAAAGCTTTTCAGACTAACTTTCGGGTTCACGAACTCATTCACGACAGGAAAATGTAATAAAAGGATGGCTCGTTCGCTGCATAAATAGAAATTTGCGATGAGGTTAGGCGGAACAAAGGCAGCGTAGGCCAAATGCAGCGCAGGCCAGAGGCAGCGCAGGCCAGAGGCAGCGCAGGCCAGAGGCAGCGGGCCAGAGAGCGTGTCAGAGAACGTGAGTCAGGGAGCCAAAAGCAGCGTGGGCCAGAGAGCTTGAGCCAGAACAGCGTGGGCCACAGAACGTGAGCCAAAGGGCTCCGCCGTCTTACAAGGTGGATGCAGCCAGTGTGACTATCTAAAAAAAAAAGACTATGAAAATGATTTCAAGCCTCAGCAACGCGCAGGAATTACGCACGCAAATACAATTTACAACCAACCGAAATATTGGAACATGTAGCATACTGGCTATCCCATTGAATTATACAGTTGAGCCCGTCGGTCACAGAACATGTACATTTCAAACGTAGGTTTGTTACAGATGTTATTCGTCGTGTTATGTAGCATAATGGCTATACGATTAAATAGCACAGTTCTTCGGTCACGGAACTTATACGTTTTAAAGGTAAGTTTATTACAGCTGTTATTCGTCGTGCTAAACAGACGCTAATGCATCTTCGGCGGCCACTGACGCGTTGATCGGTGGAACAGACATTTATGAAGGGAAATAATTCCCCTTCGACTCATCATTCACTGAACACATGAAAGTCTCCACAAGCTCAGGAATTATTGACGCTTACGTTCACACTTTGATGGTTGATCAATAGCAGGAGTCCGATCGCCCCGCACAAGGAAGCATTAAAGCGGTGAAAGAGCGCAGCAACAACGCACTGCGACACAAGACGAGCGATGAGGGGTCGACCAGCGCATTGCACCTAGAGGGAGCGACCTGAAATAAATGGCAGGCAGCCTGATGGCAATGAGCGGTTATGATGAAGTGGGATAACGAATAGTCGAACGCCATGACGTGACTAAATGGCAGGCAGCCTGATGGCAATGAGCGTTTACGATGAAGTGGGATAACGAATAGTCGAACGCCATCACGTGATTCAACAGCGCCTGCAAGTCGAGAAGAGCCGAGTGAATGTTGAAAGAGAATGTCAACGTTGAGCCCGGCATGCTTCACGCGTAGCACAATTAGGAGGCATTTGAATCATGCAGTGCAGCCTCGGGATCACGACGCCATGCGGTACAAAAGCTTGTGATAATAACTGACGTAATGTACTTATTACGGGGCTGATAATACATCGTCAGATACTACAACAAAACTCAAAACACGACTCGAATATTAGTCATTATATGAGGTTCAATAATAACCAAGGCCGTATGCGAATGATGTTCATTGAGTAGATGAAAGGTCACAGTATTTGAAATGCAAACAAGAGGGTAGTTTACCAGTATATCAGTTCCCCTCTGTTAAACAGACGCCATGCATTGAATGGCGTCTGTTTAACAAAGAGGAACAGAGCAATGTAGGGCCACAGAGCAATGTAGGGCCACAGAGCAATGTGGACCACAGAGCAATGTAGGGCCACAGAGCAATGTAGGACCACATAACAATGTAGGGCCACAGAGCAATGTAGGGCCACAGAGCAATGTAGGGCCACAGAGCAATGTAGGGCCACAGAGCAATGTAGGGCCACAGAGCAATGTAGGGCCACAGAGAAATTATCGAAGAAAACTAAAGTTACAAACTGTAAAAACAGAGGGAGTGGTCACTTGAGACTAGTGTTCATCTGTTGCAATGGTGTTCCTACAGACATATGCTGTTAGAGGCAGATTGAAAGAGATGATCTATATTGCTGAGTTGTTGCAAAGATGGTCACTTGAGACTACTGTTCATCTGCTACAATAGTGTTCCTACAGACATATGCTGTTAGAGGCAGATTGATAGAGATGATCTATATTGTTGAGTTGTTGCAAAGATCTGAGAGAAGTAATCGTTTATTGGCATCCATTACGAGTTAAATAGCTCTGGGCATGCATGACCCAGTCTCTCAGGGAGCGGCTGGGCTTCAAGGCTACGTGCCTCAATCACACCCTGTTCTCATGTTACCTTGACATATCAGCGGAGTGCAAGCGTCGGGTAAGAACAGAACATTAACCCTTCATTGGTGCCAGTAAGTGATGGATCGCATTAACCCTTCATTGGTGCCAGTAAGTGATGGATCGCATTAACCCTTCATTGGTGCCAGTAAGTGATGGATCGCATTAACCCTTCATTGGTGCCAGTAAGTGATGGATCGCAGATAAAACTTGTGGCGACGATGGGAGAGTCGAGCGGGGCTGGTTTTTATAAGATTTTTCAAGACGCTGAAATTTTACTCACGAAGGTTGCTGGGCACTGTGCTTTTCGTTATAGATACGAACATGGAGTATGTACGCTGTACAGCGAGTCAAGGGTAGCTGGCACCTTACCAACAGCTGTGTTGGTGCTCGTTTTCTCGAGCCGTCACATTTGCCTGAGGGTGGTGCGCATGAGGGTATCTACACATTAGAGGTTCGTCAAAAACACACACAAGGATCACGTCTAATTGATTTTAGGACCTCAAAATGTTTGCGGTGGTTGACAAATTTGGCAATCGTTTGATCTGCAGTATTTCTAAAGGTATTATATATATATATATATGTACAAGGCAATTTGCAGTAGCACGTTCTGTCAAGCCTTGCATCATTTCTCAGGTCTTTCTTCAATATATCATCCCTGATAGCAACAACGCAGCATTTTCCACGTGTTGATAGTCATGAACCTTTAAAACGTATTGATCTGATATGATAGTTCATATCATTAACCTTAATTATTGATGGAAAATTTCTTGAAACGGCTTCCAGTCTATATTTGGTTGAATAAATTGTTCCCAAAGAGACGACATTGTTCTTTAGCCTCTCGATAGAAAGGTTCTCATGGCTAGGGAACACAGTATTCACAATTTGTATTTTATTGCTCAAATAATATCAGGACTCTGCTTTTAAAAATTTATTTCTTCCATATCTTAGTAATTCAAATATAGATTCGTTAAATTGCATGATGTTTCCACAAGCCCACTTGATAATTTTCTTTAGATCCGCTTCAACATTCTCCTCAACCAATTATTTTTCGTTCTTGAATTAAATACTTTGACTATGTGTGATGTCAAAGAAACTGTTCTGTCATTTGATGGGCTTGCAAGGCGAAGGTAACGGCATCATTGTTTGTAGGATATCAGAGGTGTCCAGTAATTTTTGCCCCATTTGTAATGGCCATGCCAGTAGTTTATTTGTTTGCCCCGTTTCAAGATAAAACAGCTGTGATGTCGTCTGCTCCAGGCGCGTTATTCCTACTTAAGGCATCAACAGCTTTCGTATAATTGCAGAGATGAATAAGCTAATATCTAGCATTGAATTTTCACAGGCTGCCTCAAGATTTGGTAGAATGCTCTTTGAAATACTACCTTACTCTCTTGCAGTGTTCATGTTATAGTTCACTCATTGCTCTGTTTTCATCTACCAGTAGGCCGGATTCATCGATTAATGGGCCAATATATATTTTAAAAGTCGAGAAATCGACAGCTTAAGCAAATAAATAATTCTAATTTCTTGTTATTTTGATACGACACAGTTTATTTCATTTACTTCTCGGACATTTGAATCTTTTATTTGTTATTCAATTAAAACAGAAGCCTCGTTAAGTGCATCCAATCTAAGAGGTATTCCTGCTCAGCCGTCACTTATCCCTTCAATTGCTATGTTCGTGTACATTTTCTCTCTGAATAATACCTGCTTCATGAAAGTTATCATTTGTTCCTTCACATCGCTCGCTTTGCCAGTGAGTATAGTTTTCCAACAATATTAGCATGCTGATGAATATTTGTTCACTGAAGAAGATCATTTGTTGGAAACACACGTCCATGAAACAGTTCATGAAATTTTCTGTTATTTCTTGAAATTTCGTAATCAAAACTTTTTTCGATCAAATTATGAACAGCTGATAGTTCTATTCATTTCGGTATTTTTGAGATACTCTAGCAAATTCACATACGCTAGATCTAAGATTTTTTTTCTATTGCAAGTCGGGTTTTCAATTATTTTTGTATGAAAGTAGTGATTTGCAAAATGTGATAGACTATTTGCTTGCTCTCTAACTGCAGCTGCATCACCACTGCCTATTACATGGCTACCAGGCACAGTCGCTTGCTCATCAACTGCAGCTGCATCACCACTGCCTATTACATGGCTCCCAGGCACAGTCGCTTGCTCGTCAACTACAGCTGCATCACCACTACCTATTACATGGCTACCAGGTACAGTCGCTTGCTCATCAATGCAGCTGCATCACCACTGCCTATTACATGGCTACCAGGCACAGTCGCTTGCTCATCAACTGCAGCTGCATCACCACTGCCTATTACATGGCTACCAGGTACAGTCGCTTGCTCATCAATGCAGCTGCATCACCACTGCCTATTACATGGCTACCAGGCACAGTCGCTTGCTCATCA
>SDVV010029116.1:0-11863 GCA_016164225.1 Gammarus roeselii
TTCTCCTCCGAATCCGCAACCAGGGCCTTATCATCAGCAAATAGCAACTGGCTCAACTGCCAACTCCGCCCATTCGCTTCCAACAGTTCCAAGCCACGACCCAGCACACTCGCGTTCACCTCCCTGACCACTCCATCCATAAGGAGGTTGAACAGCCAGGGAGACATCACGCAGCCTTGTCTCAGTCCCACTTTCACTGTGAACCAATCACCCACCTCGCCCCACTCTGACACATGCTCGGCTGTCAGCATAGAAATTCTGCACCGCTTTCAACAGATGTCCGCCCACTCCATACAAACGCAACACCCTCCACAGCGCTTATCTGTCAATCCTGTCGTATGCCTTCTCCAGATCCGTGAAGGCCCAGAACACATCCTTTCCTTTGGCAAGGTACTTCTCACAGACCTGTCTCACTGCAAGCATCTGATCGGTATACCCTCTACCACTCCTAAAGCCACACTGTTCCTCTCCAATTGCGCAGTCCGTACAGTCTCTAATCCGTTCGATCAGCACTCTCCCGTACAACTTACCAACCACTCATAACAGACTGATACCTCTCGAGTTGCAGCATTCCTTTCTATCTCCTTTGCCCTTATATAGCGGAACAATGCAGGCGTTGCGCCACTCACTCGGTACCACGCCTGCCACAAAACACAATTTCAGTAACCTCACCAACCATTCGACAATCGTTACTCCACCCTCCTTCAGGCACTCGGTCGCAATGCCATCCAAACCAGGGGCTTTCCCTGCTTTCATCACGTCTACCGCCTCCTGCACCTCTTCCCTGGTAATGTCCGCAACAAGGCTTTTACCCAAAACTGGCATCCGAACACCACCACCTACAGCAACAATGTCAGCTTCTCTGTCATCCTTAACATTCATCAACTCATCAACATTCAACAACTCATCAACATTCAACAACAATATTACAAAGCTCAAAAAAGTTTTTAGACGGTTCGTGCTCGAGTGTTTTCATACCTATATGATATTTGACTGATGTTAGTGAGAGATACTTCTGACCCTTGTGTTCAATTTTGATTTCAACCTCGCTGTGATTGATTTAAATCAATAATCGTGTATCTTTGTCCGTCTGTCCGGCACGCTCTGTCTGTACTAATAGACTCAGGCGCATAGCCGTATCCACCAAACGGGGGGTGGCCTACGGCGAGACTTCTATCACTCCTCTCATGCACTCACACGCATACCAAACCTTAGCTTTTAACATTACTCACTTGATTTGGGTCATGAGTGAAGTCCGATATCAGTGTCAGCAGCAGCGCCCAATCACTTTCACTGAGTTACCCCTGATGCATCATGATTGCCTTGCCCACCCTCTACCACGTCCATACAGTTTCTCAACGAGACGCTATGAGCGGAAAAGTGCATCAAATCCGCGCCAAAACTTTTGCATCCACAATAACTCTCCACTGACGCCTATCCATTGCACGCTCTCTCGCTACCTTCACACTGATGTTGATCCACCCAAACTTTGGTCTTCCCTGAGGCCTACGCCCACTGAACTCCGCTTTTATCACCCTTTTCACCAACCTTCCATGTTCACCCTGTGTCCGAACCACATCAGCACCCGTGAATTTACTCTGCCCTCCAACTTCCTCACCATCCTTGTTCATATTCGAACAACGTCATTATTGTTCCAACCCCTCAGCGACACTCCCGCCATGCCTCTCAGATATTTTATCTCGAAAAATTCAACCTTCCTTCATCTTCCGCTCTCGCCTTCACGTATTAACTACGTAGAGCACAGTTTGGACAGCCACCTCTTCATACAACCTCTCCACTCGCGCCTTCACGTATCAACCACTTAGAGCACAGTTTGGACAGCTACCTCTTCATACAACCTCTTCCGCTCTCGCCTTCACGTATCAACCACGTAGAGCACAATTTGGAAAGCTACCTCTCCGTACAACCATTTATTTGCTTTCATAGCCTTGTAGCCGGCGCGTTAGAATCTTGCTACCGTATCCACCGTGTGTCGTAGAAGGGCGCCTCGTAGCCGGGAGTAGAATCGTGCTACCGTAACCCCTGCGTGTCGTAAGAGGTGACTAAAAGGGGCGAAGCGAAGGTGCTAAGAATCCCGTTCTCTAAAACCCTTCCTCAAAGACAGCAAGACGAGCGGGGAGAGGAGAGGCTCACGCCTCTCCGAACCCTATTGCTAGGGTCGCTGAATGTGCGTGGCTGCAGTACGAATAAGGTAAAGAGCAGAGAGAGTGATGAAATATTTGTGAGGAGGAAGTTTGATGTGTTGGCGCTGAGTGAGACGAAATTGAATGGTAAGAGCGAATGTGAGTTTGGTGTGTTAGGTGAAAGGAAGTCTGGGGTGGAGGAAGGTTCGGCACGAAAAAGTGTCGTCCTGATATTGAGTGATCGGTTGGCTTGTAGCGCTACCGAATGGAAGGAGGTGTCCTCAAGATTGATGTGGGTGAAAGTTAAGTTAGGCGTAGAAAGATGGGTATGGGTGTGAGTGCTTACGAACCTGACAGCAAGAGGAATGAAGAAGAGAGGTAGCAATTCTGGACTGACCTGAGTGATTGTATTGAGAGTTTTGGAGGTCACTTCAATGTAGTTGTACTGGGTGACCTTAATGCGAGAGTTGTAGATGTAGTGGTGGAGAATGTGATAGGAAGGTATGGCGTTCCCGGTAGAAATGACTGTGGAGAAAACCTGATAGGTCTGTGTATGGAGCAGGAGTTGATGGTCGGGAACAGTTTGTTCAAAAAGCGAGATATCCACAAGTACACATGGGTAAGGATGGCCCGTGGTGCAGTGGTGAAGAGAGAAATTTTGGATTTGTGCTGATATCGAGGAAAGTGGTGGGGAGGCTGTTGGATGTGCGGATGTTGAGAGGAGAGGGTGGAGGAGTGTCTGATTATCTGCTGGTGGAAGGTAGTTCAAAAGTGGAGCAGACGTGGAAGGGCAACAAACGATTGGGAGGAGGAAGAGAGGTAGTGAAAGTGAGTGGACTGAATGTGAGGAGTAGAGCCAAGGAATTCCAGCAGGCGTAGAGGGAAGAATATAACAGCGTGAGAGGACAGGACCTGAGAGATGTGGAGGAAGAGTGGGAGACGTTAAGGGATGCGTTGCTGAGATGTGCTAGGAAGGTGTGTGGTGCGCGCCGTGTGGGCAGGTGCAGAAGGAAAGGTTGTGAGTGGTAGAACGAGGAGGTGAAACTGGCGGTGGCACGGAAAAGAGGAGCGTTTGAGGAGTGGTTGCAGGTGAAGTCGGTGGTAGCTTATGAAAGTTACAAACAGAGGAGAAACGAAATGATGCGGGTGGTGAGGAGTCTAAAGGGACGCTGATGCCAGGTGGGGCAGACGGATGTGACGGAATTTTTATGAGAACAAAAAGATATTCAGGGAAGAGGGGAAAAGGGTGAGAAAGGGAGAGACCGGAGAAGAGGAAGTGGCGAAAAAAGGAAACGGCTGTTGTTGTTGGAAAGTGGTGATTTACGGAAGAGGTGGGCCGAGTATTTTGACAAGTTGTTGAATGTCGAGGATGACAGAAAGGCTGACATTGTTGCTGTGGGTGGTGGTGCTTGGATGCCAGTTTTAGGAGAAAGACTTGTGGTGGACATTACCAGGGAAGAGGTGCAGGAGGCGGTGGAGGTGATGGAAACAGGGAAAGCACCTGGTTTGGATAGCGTTGCGACCAAGTGCCTGAAGAAGGGTGGAGTAACGATTGTCGAATGGTCGCGAGGTTACTGAACTTGTGTTTTGTGGCAGGCGCGGTACCGATTAAGTGGCGCAGTGCCTGCATTGTTCCGCTATATAAGGGCAAAGGAGATAAAAATGAATGCTGCAACTCGAGAGGTATCAGTCTGTTATGTGAGGTTGTTAAGTTGTACGGTAGAGTACTGATCGAAAGGATAAGAGACTTTACGGACTGCGTAGTTGGAGAAGAACAGTGTGGCTTTAGGAGTGGTTGAGGGTGTGCCGATCAGATTTTTGCAGTGAGACAGGTCCGTGAGAAGTGAAGTACCTTGCCAAAGGAAAGGATGTATTCTGGGCCTTCATGGTCCTGGAGAAGGCATACGAAAGGATTGACAGGGAAGCGCTGTGGAGGGTGTTGAACTAGTGGAAACTGAAGTAAAGGCGCGAGTGAAGGAGGGGTGTAAAGTGTTGGGTGCACTGAAGAGTGTAATGAGCTGCAGAACGTTGGGGATGGAAGCAAAGAGAGGGCTGTATGAGAGTGTTGTTGTCCCAACTGTGTTCTACAGAGCTGAGACTTGGGAGGTGAGAGCAGGGGAGAGAAGAAAGTTGAATGTGTTAGAGATGAAATGTTTGAGGAGCATTGCTGGAGTAATGCTGAGAGACCGGATCACCAACGTCGTGGTTCGAATTAGAACATGGATGGTGAAGAAGTTGGAGGACAGAGTGGATTCGCGTGTTCTGAGATGGTTCGGGTACATGGAGAGGATGTATGAATGGAGATTGGTGAAAAGGGGGATGAATGCGGAGGCGAGTGTTTGCAGGCCTAGAGGTAGGCTAACGTTTCGGTGGGTGGATGGTGTGAAACAGGCGTTAGGAAGGAGAGACATAAATGTGGAAGTAGCGAGAGAGCGGGACTGTGCGGAATCTTAATTACTCTACTTATATCCACATCCACTACCAAACTCGGACACTAGCCTACACAATTTCTGTTCCGAATCGGCTATCATTGCCGTGTCATCAGCAAACAGCAACCGACTCGACTCAACAACTCGAAACCTCGACTCAATACACTTGCTTTCCACTCCCTCACTACGCCATCCTTGTAGAGATTGAATATCCCGGGATACATGATGCACTGGGAACCAAGCACTCTCTACTCCCGTACAACTTCTAACAACACATCAAACGGGTACGTCTTAAGTTGTTGCATTTTTCTTTAGCTCTTCTGCCCGTTTACAGCGAAATAATGCAAGTATTTTTTTCACTCAATCGGGACCACGCTGGACACAACACACATATTTAGTAGCCTCACTAACCGTTCAACTGTCGTTACTCCAGTCCTTTTCCGACGCTCAGTCGCGATGCCATCCAAACCAGGGGCTTTCCCGCTTACGTCAGTATCAAGACAGGCCCAATTTAGGATTGGCGATCCAGGCATGAAAAATAAGTTGAGATCTACCTCAATATTAGTTGTATCTCGAATACGGAGGAGTGGGCAAAGAGGTTGTCCGGTGACAATTTTTTCCGTCACCAAATTATAGCCGCATGACGAATTATGCAACATTCCGGGATTGAACGCTTCTTTTACCATTTCAACATGATTAAATGTCAAATAATGAAGGAAAAACTTAGTTCAAAGAACGTTGGTTCTTTGACGATAAACAATAGGGGTCATGAATATAAGTGCTTCTGGTTGAAACAGCAAAATAAGCAGCTGAGGGGTTTTAAATAGAAGGGGTTTCTGGCTGGAGCAGCTGATTAAGCACGATGGAGGTTATAAATAGAAGTGTACTTCAGGTTTGATCAGCTGAATAAACTAGAAGGGCAATAATGACTCATAAATAGAAGTGCGATTCAGCTTGAAACAGCTGAATGAGCCCCCGAGGGATCGTATTTAGAAGTGTTGCCGGTTGGAACAGCTGATATTGCCCCCAAGGAGTCATGAATAGAAATGTGTTTCAGAATCACTTTGCATATATTCTTTCCCTCTCCCACTGTTGTTTATCCTTATTACTTGTGTTATTTGACGATTTTATTTATTAAATTGTCATCTATCGTGGTGTGTGCTCTCAGCTGGCGTTGTCTATGAAGCCCTGTGATTTTATCTAATGAAAAATTCTAGCGTGAATGTGCATGACTCTTATTGATATGAAGATGGAATTATGGGTGTTGTAGAGGTTCTTCACATTCAGATAATTTGTCTATGTATATAATTGTTTGATTTCCATGTGATATGCCCCTACGTATATGCATCAGTACATTTTGTTGAGAAACCTGTACAAATGTACAATGTTGTATTTATCAGTATCCTCCATTGTTTTTTCTTGTTTCTGAACTGGTGTATACTACAGACACTGTTGGTTAACATGGCTACATACTAAAGTTTGGGAAATTCATAATCAATGGACTTGAATGTAGGTACCCGAGCTTCAGTCTGGCAGATTTATATGAGGAAATAATGTGACAGTTCCTTATTAATATTATATAGTTATCACCATTAGTGTTTTAATGAGGACAGATGGTGCCGCACTCAGACGCTTTGGTTATTGATGCTTTATTAATCAGGCAGGGTTGAACAAACACACGACCATTAATACGTGAGTATGATCAGAACGTCTTGAATCTAACGGTTGCTAATTGACTTCGTGCATTTTGAGACTATATTGACGCCGCTGTTTAGTATATCGTCAAAATGTTAGTGAAGATAACATAACGCTCTTCTAAGGGTGCAGTTGGCTAGAGGGCGAACACCATCTCGACTAATGCTGCTGCTAGAGTGTGAGGCTTGTAGCTGTTAACTGCTGTGCCACCTTCCATGTCTGTGTCTGTGTCCGGTCTAACTTGGCTACCCTTCACGTTGACGGGTAGCTACTTAGTAGCGTAACGGCGTTCGTGCCAGACATGCGCCCAAGAGGTTGCGTGTTTTATCTCAAGGGTGCTCGAGTTTTCACTGTTGTCGTCATAAGCATCTGACGTCATGGCCACCACTCGCCTCATCGGGTGGGGATGGTGGCTTACCAGAAAATTCTTCCGTCAGATGGCGCCACAGGCTAGGATAAGTCGACCATTTCTGTGTGTGGCAGGCGCATGCTTGTGTCGCAGCAAGCATTACTAACTACTGAACGTCTGGCTCTCTTGTTCCGTTGCGTATACATGTTCGACCTTTTAATGCGTGACCGAACAGGTTGACAAGTGGCGAGTACGGTCGTCAACTAAGATCATTGCTCTCGAATGTAGCATTAGCTGTCAGACTGCATAAATGTCTGTTGGTTTGTTAGATGCTTGAGCTATTTGCGTAGTGGGTTGTACGGCTGCTCAGGGTTCTTAGTTAGTATGGTATTACTGGGGACTGTATGGTTCTGTTTCGCTTATTCAAATTTTAGAGTAGCTAGATGTTGTTCTCCGGCACGGAATGAGGTTTAGTTTTTAGGTATAGAGATAAGGATGGTTCGCCTGTTCTGAGTTGCATCCGGGTGCTCAGGTTCGTTAGGAGATGTATTTATATGCTCCTCAATTTGTTTGGTGTAGAAGGTGTGTTGGCAGTTGTTAGCTACCTACCTGTTCATGGTGTAGTTTGATTGTCAAGATTGTTCAGGATCTTTTGTCTACTGTGCCCGAACTGATTGATCCGTTGCGGAACTTATTATTGTATGATTTTTTTTTTTTAGATTGGATGTTCGATTGGTCAGACGTGTTGATTTGACTGTTCAGCAGACGTGTTAGATTGATTGTTCAGGCTTGTTAGATGCAGAGACTTACAAAGACTGTGTTCCTCAGGTTTGTTAGATGCAGGGTACTAACTAAATATTGTTTATTTAGGCTTGTCAGTATCAGGATGACTTGCTCAGGCTTGTTAGATTGGTTGACCAGCTGTTCCGACTTGTTAGACGCAGGCCACTCACTCAGTCACAGGATGGGCTGCTCAGGCTTGTTAGTTGCAGGCTACTCACTCAGGACGGGTTATTCAGGTTGTGTTTGAAGACTGGGCTGATGAAAGCGGGGGCTTCGTAGCCCCCCCGTCCGAACCCCCGCCTCCCCCACCCCCCGACTCCAGCGACGCAGAAGATTCTGACACCGCCCCCTGCCTCCCCTCCCCTGTGAGGGCGGGGGTTCACGTCCCTCTTTCCCAAGAACCACTCCAAAGGGGGGGCTCTCCCACCCCTTCAGACTGCCCGTCACTGCCACTGTCCGAGGTGGGTGTCTCCCTTCCTCCCTACTCCCCTCCTCTCGCCAGCGATTCCAAACGATGGTAGGCATCGTATTCGCAGTCCGCGGCCACCCAATCGACAGGCGTGTCGCTTGCACAGGGAAGTAGCCAACCAATCTGTCAACCTGGGCGCCAATTGGCACGTTCGAACATCGTGAACGCAGGCGCAGCGGCGGCCCTGCTAGGCTATTATTCAGGTAATGACTAATGTGAGGAAATTTGCGGACCTCGGCTGTTTAAATCTGATTTAGTCGGCGATTATAATTACTGTCTGGATTTAGCTCACGAGAACACGTTCACGAATCTTTTAGATTGTTTATTCGATCCTCCCACCCTCGGTGTTATTTTATAGCCTTCAGTAGTCTTTTTAAATTAGTTTAAAATAACCCTCCTCCATTAGTTTAATTGTTAGTACGTCTCAAGTGGCCTAACGTTAATGGAGCCTTTAATAGTCTCCTTCCAAAATAAAACCGTGCACGAGTAAAATGGTTAATTGTCCCTGATGGTAATCCTACTTAGTCCGTAAAGTAATCAATGGTAGTTCATGTTCATTATTCAGTGAAGTCCATCATTGGTTACGCAGTACATGTGTGTCGTGCCTTGGACCATTGACTGGAGACAATCGTGGTATTCTGTCTCCTGCCGGTCCATTATATAACCAACTGCATCCCTGTCAATGTCTCCTGCCTAGCTCATGTATAACCACTTGCATCCCTACCATCAAAGCGTGGCCAATGGTGAGGCATGACGTGACCAGCTGTCTCTCCTCAACCTTGCGCCGTTCGCACACGTCCACCCGGTTACTCTTCTTGTTCTTTCTTTGTCTTGTGGGTTTGCACTCAACAGATTTACTGGTCATGCACTTAAATGTGATTCACACACAAAGGTCAATATATTTCTTGTTGACCCGCACTGCATGTATTCGTATTGAGCACAATCTTCATTTTCTGTCGGTACTGTGAAATATTGAAAATAAAACACTGATGATCTTTTTGGTATATTTGTAATGTATCTACTTATCTAATTTAATAACCTTGTCAACTGCAGCCAACCTTCTTTGGAATTATAATCACAAACTTTCATGTTTCTTTACTATATTCTATATACGTAATGCCCGTAAATGTCTCTTCGAGTCTTTTGACAATCATCACAATTTATTTAACAGTCTTTGCCATTTCACTACACCGAGCCCGCTAATCATTATTGTATGTACTGATCGTGACCCAGTCTCGCTAACTGCGACTCCATATACCCCTTAACCGACCTCCCATTGCCCACCTCCAGGTATATGCAGGCTCCGACACGAGCTCTAAGACGAGCGCCAAGGAAGAGCTGCGTAAGAGGCGATCAGACTTCCTAGGGACCTCGCGCTTCTCCGATGGTGAGGACTGGGACTGTGGGTACTTGGTTGGGGTAAGAGCATAGTGTTACTGTTCAAAGAGTTGGGCACTAAATGGGTGTGGATTTAACGAGAAATTGAGATCAGGCTTGTGATTACGGGGTTGCAACATTGGTGAGGAAGCTTATAATTGTTTTTGTGGAAGCCAATAAGGGACTGGTGTGATAAAGAATCCGAGCTTGACGGGGATGAAGTTATTGCTCTATGAAGTGTTTATGTATCAAATATCGTTCTGTTTATCGTTTTACAATAAACGGTTTGCTGAGCAACGTTTCAGAAGTTATCCCTACTTATAAAGCATTCCCCTAATGGTATGATCATA
The DNA here is from genome assembly GCA_016164225.1 of Gammarus roeselii. Lineage (NCBI taxonomy): Eukaryota > Metazoa > Arthropoda > Malacostraca > Amphipoda > Gammaridae > Gammarus > Gammarus roeselii. Next base: position 9,597 of record SDVV010029116.1, read on the forward strand.
TTATCTGGGTTGCATTTATTAAGTCATCGATACATGTTGGTAGCGTTTGCAAATTATGTTTATCTATCTAACTCTTCACCATCAGGGCCCTCAGTGCCTTAGGTTAAAGTAAAGGCTAGGCTACTTGGGTTAAATTTAGCTTACAAGGTCGAATCCCCTGATGCCAAAGTGCATCTCTCTCACACTCTTCTCATGCACTCACAAACATACCGAAACATAGCCCTACAGCGCTCATGGGTCCAGATAGGGCCCCCGCAACATACACATGGTGTCCTGATTAGGTCCAAGATCAGTGCCAGCTGCAGGGCCCGACAGCTTTTACTGGTGCACCCTGTTGCGTCGTATTTTCCGGGCCCTCGACCACTTACGTACATCCCGTTTCTCTATGATACGTCAAGGGCGTGACTGCGCTCTCTGTGTACCGCCTCACTGATGTCTTTTCTAGCTATCGCCTACTTCGCGCGATACACACACACAAATTTCGCTCCTCCTCTAGATGTCGATTGTAAGGTAATTTGCGTTCACACGGGCGTACAACCTGTGGCCCGAGAATATGATAGGTTTTGAACTCGTGTCTAGATGCAACCTCCTTCTACGAATCTCTAATTTTCATTCATGATATTCTTGTGCGTAGGTTCTCGGTATCAGGGCTGTTCCTACCCGTTGCAGCCCTGCTACTGGATTCCCGTTTAATATAACTTCATTATATCCGTCGCGTAGGGACTTCAATCTTAATGTGTTGCAATGGGCAGAGTTGGCAGTTAGTCGGTTTCAGTTTGCAGATGATGCATCACTGGTGGCAATTGGGAGGTAAAGTTGTGCATGCTTGTTTTGAGTTTGGTAGAGTGTGTGAGAGGAAGATGCAAGCTAGCTAACGTGTAAAAGTAATGTAATGAGATGTTTGAGGCATGTCGATGCGAGCAGAATTAGTGTCCTCCTTTATGGAAATATATTGACGTTGGGTAGGGAAGTTATGAGAAGCTTGTCTGAAGAGGTAGTAGTCCCTAGGCTCTACGGTACTGAGAATTGGGAGGCGAGAGCAGAAGAGAGGAGAAGGTTGAATGTATTCGAGAAGAAATGTTTAAGGGGCATGACAGGTGTGACACTGAAGGATAGGATCAATATCTACGCTGTTCGAATGGTGTAGAAGTTAGAGGACAGAGTAGATTCACGTGTTTTGAGATGGCTCGGACAAATGGTGTGCAGGGATTATAGAAGATTGTGAAATGGGTGATGAAAGCGGAGGTGAGGGGACGTTGGCCTAGAGGTAGACCGAAAGTTTGGTGGGTCGATGGCGTGAAACAGGCGTGGGGAAAGAGAGATTGACATAGTTGTGGAAGAAGCGAGAGGGCGTGCAATGGAGAGTGGTTGGGATGCTTCCCTTGGCGTCTCATTGAGATACGGGATGGTCGGGAGTGGGGAGAGCTCGGCTACTAGCAGCGGGGGTTGAAACGTTAACGCTGTCGGGCTCAACTGCTAGCACTGACCTCGGACCTCAGTTCTCACCCAAAGTGTGTTGTGGGGTCCTGACCGTACTCCTTAGCACCAAATGGCTAAGTTTGTTTGCTTGTGAGTGTATTAGGGGGGAGTCGGCCTTATGTCTGTATCTGTACCTAATCAATATGTTATACATAACTGCATGGGGCCGCCGTGGCTGACTGGTTAACATACCCGAAAGTTTCGTTTGAACCACCCCTTAATAGGAGGAGTATTGGGGTTCTCTGATCTCCTTGATATATAAAGAAGGATGTCCAGTTATTACCTGTATGGCAGCCTTAGATGTTGGTTCATCCACTAGCCCAAAGCCACTGCAGTTGGCTGTTGCGGTAATACCCGTACACGACATGTACACACGTACACACCATGTGCACTCGTACACACCATGTGCACTCGAGCACGCATGTGCACTCGGGCACGCATGTGCACTCGGGCACGCATGTGCACTCGGGCACGCATGTGCACTCGGGCACGCATGTGCACTCGAGCACGCATGTGCACTCGGGCACGCATGTGCACTCGGGCACGCATCTGCACTCGAGCATGCACATGCACTCGAGCATGCATGTGCACTCGAGCATGCATGTGCACTCGAGCATGCATGTGCACTCGGGCACGCATGTGCACTCGAGCATGCACATGCACTCGAGCATGCACGTGCACTCGAGCATGCATGTGCACTCGAGCACGCATGTGCACTCGAGCACGCATGTGCACTCGGGCACGCATGTGCACTCGGGCACGCATGTGCACTCGGGCACGCATGTGCA
>SDVV010029117.1:0-11862 GCA_016164225.1 Gammarus roeselii
GTTGACCAACGATAGGAAGGACAGAAATATAACAAAGACTTCGATTTGTATGCTTAGACGTTCACTAATGAATCATATACCTCAGGAGCGAGCAAAAGATTGCTAGTTTCAAGCTTTTGCCCTCTCGGCTGTTGTTCCTTCAGAGTACCCAGGGAACAGCGCGGTGGGAGGAATGACAGCTCATCAATGATGATTTCAACAAAGAAGATGTTATGACAGGTACGCAGGAAAGAATCTGAAAATAAATAAGCTATCGGATATATATGAGATTCATAGTTAATACATTGACAAAAATATTCAGTCCATCTAAATTTAAATATAATTATACGTTATTTTATTACAAATCAATTAATTCTATAGCTAATGCACTAATCCTTGTGGCAGCCGTTACTTCATTAAAAAGTAATTTCTTGTGAACCCTACCTCAATCTTCGGGCGCGTTCGAAGGTCCCTTATTACAGTTGGCAATTAGACCTTTTTTTGAGCGGTCCTGGCTGAGGGTCAACTCAAATATTTTTGCCCGGTCGCTATTTATAATTTTGAATGTATAAAATCAGAACTTTAGGAATGAATTTATTGTTGTCAAAATATTCCACATTATATTCATGCTACCCAGAAGTTAGTTGCCCAAAGAGTGGACCATTGAATTATTCCTCCAGGTTAGGCTATTCTTTCGATGCTAGACTTATATTATATCTTGTTCACTGTGGCGGCGTTGGCGAAAACCTCCATTGGAAATACTTCTTATTACTAATTTAAATTAGTTAATTTTATTCTAGCTACAAATTTTTGCACGATTGTGTTTTCAAACCCGTTTTGTAATATTTTCCGATCAGTGGGATGGTCAGAGCCGAATTGGTTGGAGATCCAGTGTCATCACTGCCAGCCAAGTACGACTGTTGATTGATGGGTCGCTTGGAGTATTCGGAGGGGTGGTCATTTATTGTAGTCGGGCACAGCAGCAGAAGTTCTTTAGAATAAATAATAGTTTAATATTCAAAATTTGTTTTTTTACCATTTCAAAGTTTTATTGTCGATTCCAGTCTCTTGTTCGTTTCAGGGAAGAAGAATAGTTTCGTTGCAGCAATTATATAGTTTTTTCATCGATCATTTTGGTTTCCCAAGGGATTACATTTTGCTAAGGGGGATTTACGTCAGTCCTGTGATTAATAACAAATGTAAATGATACACAGAAAAACTATTTACAGATTTGAACTAAATTGATAAAAGGTTGGACCTATGCGTTCATTTCAGTGTGAACAAAAACTGTTTATGTACAGTACCTTTCCCAATTATTGAAGGCCACTTTTAGCCATCTCTATTTCGGCACCTTACTACTCGATCAGTCAACTCGACCGAACAGAAACCTAATTTGAGCCGGTCCAACTCGTGCTCTCTTTGGCGCAGCTGTTAATGTTGGCAGATACGCATATGATTACACTTTCAAATACACTCTCAAATCAATAAATGTGGTCTAATCGTTGGAAACAAGTTTGATAATGAAAGGATAAATATGAAGTGTACCTCTTTAGCAGGTTACTATGCATATTATGGAAAGACGCTATGAGAGTACAACACCAATTATTTTCGAGTGCATTTTTCGGTTGGTCATCCGCACGCTTCCCGACTAGCTACTGCTAAATCATGTTCTCATACAGAATAGCACAGAAACGTGTACTGCTTATCGAAAAGATTCCATATTTGTTACAAACAACCCTACCAAATTTTGCCGCCTTCGGCATGGTAGGGACAGCCGGCCACAGCTTCTCACCACACTTTTCCTACATCCTTTCAATACGCGGCAGGGGATGAGAGGCCCTGGGGAGAGTAGAACTTAGGGGAGCTGATCGACTCACAATGATAAGTTCACGTTAAAAGCATTCTAAAAGGATGGGAACAAATCACTTTGAATCACTAATTCCTTGTTAATCCTTGCACGTTAATGAACAATCAACATATTTATTGTGTTGCAGAAAAGCGTTTTGTGACCCTCCCAATTAACATTTTGTTTACACAACAATAAATAAAATTGATTACACAAAATTGTCATGGAGAAGGGAATTTCAATGTCGCAAGGAGGAATTTGCTTTCGAAAGAATGCTTATTGCCTTAGTCTTAATAAATTATTTATGTTTATGCAACAAATTAAAATTTGGACATTTTTGTTTACACAGCAAAATATATTATCGAGCTCAAGAAAATTGGTTGAGAAGGGAATTGCATTGTTCTACTAACTAATTATCTCCTTGTAAATTACAAGAAAGTTTGCACTACAGATATAATTTTTTCGAATGCTTCCTTGTACGAAATGTGAGTCCCCCAAATTTGTCATAACACATTTTGGCACAATCTCTGACATAACTTGGTTTCAGATGTAAATTTTGCGTATGCAAGTTGCAGTTATTTCGTGAAACAGGTTAAAAATCAGGTCTTGGTTTGACAAAACGAGTCAGGATGATCGATGTTCTAGGTTCTGATATGAACACTTAAGAATCGATGAAAATATGGGTCGGGATAGGTGGTACTGTTCGTACGCGTGCCCCTTACTCGTGCAACAAATAAACCAGATGAAGATTGAGAACACTTGCAATGGTTGGATCTCATAGGAAACAGAGTTAATCAAGTCATGTTGATGAGGCCAAGTTAACTTGTTCGTATTTGAGAGTGGATTTTCCCACAAATATCTTTCGCTACGCTAATTGCTCCTTTGTGTGGTCATCATGTTTCTTTTCTAGAAGGTCAGAGAAAAGTATTTGTGGTGGGAGAGATGTTTATGGCCCGGAACCCAAACGAATTTCGTTTATTTTTCCTCACGAAGTGCCACAGGGTGTAAAGCACAACTCAAAATCCGATTGGTAACATCTTGACTGGATGATCAACCTCTGTCTATGCCGATGGACATATTTTTTTCAGAAAGACATTGCCATATCACATTATTCTGCGTGAGCTCAATAGCTAGGTTATGATTTCGATATAAATCAATCGATTGTTCAGTGGTATGGAAGTGTATTGTAACGGAACTATATAATAATTTAGGACTCTGCAGTATCTGGTGACATGTTCGCGAGCAAATCAGTGCAGACCACCGATGAGACGTCTCTATCGATATTTTTTCTCATGAAATTCATTAAACTACGAGTCAAATATACATCATTTTCAGAATATATTCAACCTCGCCAATACAATTATTTTGTTGAAACCTCTTTTCTTGTATTTGTGCATAAAATCGAAATTGACCCAAGGTTGCATCAACTACGAAGAAGGTGATCAAAGGCAAGGGGCTTACCACACACCTCTCTATGCTCTCACACACATGCTAACTCAGAACCATTCATCGCAGAGGAGTGAGTTAGAAATTAGTGTCTCCAACTGAGGGCGACGGCTCAGTTCTGAACTGGACAGCAAAGGTCGGCACAGAACTAAAAACCGGTGTCAAACTCGTCAATTCAGAACCATTCTTCACACACGCTGCTTCTCCTCCACACACGCCTATTCATGCATGCGCTCTGTAGCTTCTCCATTATTGATTCGTCTTTCCCTCTACGCATTTTTCACACCATCTGTCCATCCAACCATCCACCCATACATTTGTAATTATTCAGATCCATACCAGGCAAGTCAAACATTTCATTCATTTGATCTCAAATACTTTCAATCTTCTTCTCTCATCCTCTCACCCCACCCCCCCCTCACCCCCGACTCAGCAACATACAATGCGTATGACCCCACAAGCCCTATTCTTCCATCCCTCTCTTCTCATCTATGCTTAGGCCTTCCTCACCAACACATGGAGGTTGCAGGCTGTCCAGAACTAAACAGTGGGCCCTATGCCAAGTCTCCCAAGTATTAGTAATATACAGCCAATATATTTTTCCATTTTGTGACGTATTCGTGTATAATTCCTAAATAAAAATGTTGCGTACTCTGATATGAGAAGCTTAATGCCACTTACATTGTACAATTTTGGCGTTAGAAACTGATTATCGTTATTGATACTTCTATGAGTTGTTAAAGAATTTGTATTTCCCAGGCTTCACAGAAACCAAATCTCATCAATCCTTCGTCGTTTTTCTCCACTGATTTTTTGTTTGAGTCGTCTCGTACAGTTGACAAAATAATTTCACTTGGACAGCTGAAGGATAAACAAAAATGATATATGCTCTCTTCATGCAAGCATTGTAGGACTATGTCGAGTCATGTTTTATTAGTGCATTGAGTCTTAATTTCCTCTATAAACTTACAATAATTGTTTCGAGCCTATTACTAGAACTGGGAAGTGGGTACTAACAGATGTCGAGACTATGCACTCAGAGAAATGACCTAGTCGATTTGACTAACTTAAACTAGTCATACGAAATAATATGAGATAGTTACACTTCGTTCAGAGGCTTTAATTCGTTCGGCGGCTGCAACGGATTCGTTAAGAATATCGTTCACCCCGCGTGCCACGTCTTTTTGATTTGGGCTAATCAGAGCACGCAACCGGCTGCAACGCTGCAAGTTAGTTCAAATTCGTCCAGATACAGGCTGCATGGTATCCAGGAATCGGAATCGGTCCCGAGGAGAGCCAGCTGCTCATACTCGACCGGGCGGAGTAGATTCCGAACGATAACATTGTCTTATTCTGCACTGTGTCAGAAAGCAAAAGAAGATAATATTATTTACACCTACACAGCATATCCGATTAAAGAGCGGTAAACGGTGCATCGGGGAGAAATAACAGCCTTCTTTCCGACAGTGGAGATCCGGATCAGGATCTGGAGTGTAAGCGAGCAGAGCGACATAAAAGCTGCTTCCCTCATCAGTAACATTTGTTCGAGTCGTCGTCATGCCAAACGTAGAGATGACCATTCATAAGGTAGTGGGCACACTCCTATTAGAGGTGGGGAGGAGCCCTTTGTCGACACACTGGTACTCGCTCTGTTATGCGATTTTCGAAATGTAAACACTTAGTGCATCTCTTCCGATCAATTTTGAATAACTAGTTTTTAAAATCTAAACGTCTTGACGGTTTCTTTTTAATAAACTCAGGAGCTGCCAAGTACAATTCTGTTTAAGGAAATGTCCTTAGGACTCCCTACCGAGAAATGCAAAATGCTCTTCCAGGAACAAAAAGCGCACGGTAGAGATATTTTCTGGATGCCTGAGTGAAGACCTCTGCCCGCTTAACTGGGTGTGGTGCTCCTCAACGTTCCCATGTATGTTCGAAATCTACAGCCACCTGAACCTAAATGTTTATCTTCGTTTCTGCACTCGCCCTTACCCAATAATTGTCAATTTGACACTCGACAGTGGTTTTCTGGAATGCTCCGGGTAGTAATTTTCCTGAAGGTGTGCTTCGTTGACTATCCCTCATCCTTCCTTTAAGGCTCAACTGACATGAGCATGTTTTCTGTCTTTTTTTTCCAAAACGAATCTCATCAGAACCGACAATCTTTAATTTCAGACGTTGCATCAGAAATTGTGTAAACAAAAAATTGAACAAGAATTATAGGCAAACAAGTATATTTTTCTCTGTCGTATCTCACAGAAAATGTTATCTCTCAATTCATCGTCGTATATGAATTAATCTAATGCAAACCTTCATATTACTGTTAGATAAAGGTCTCGTCAGAGGTCAGAGGGATTGCGCCCCTGCGGAACAAATGACCGACTCAAATATTGCATGAATGAAGGGAACATGGCATTGCGTTGGAGTGTTGCGTCTCTTGAAATTTAAATTGCAGAATTTGAAATTGAGAGTGCGAATCGGAATGTTTTTTTTTGGAGAAAGTGTTTTGTTTATTACATAAATGTTTTTATCCCATGAATAGATCGGACGAAATGATGTGACAGCGCTTCCCCCGGGAAAGATGTGAGTGGAGAACTTCTCAACTTTCAATCGGCTCGTTGTCTGACCGGAGGGCTCGATACGGGGTGACTCCACGGATTCATGATACAGCGGAGCAGAGCACTGCAAGCATTCGGGTCTTGTTGACATCAGCCTGTTAGCTCGTTGACTGCCCTGAAAACATGATTACGAGACGCGATGAAGAATTATTAAATAAGAGTTCAAGTAAATAATCGTATTCACTACAGGGGGAAGGTAAGTCCTTGTGTGAGCGTATGGGGTGACCTCTGGAACTTTTGCCCGTATGAGGTTTGTGGAAAAAATCAGGTAAAATGTATGCACGTTCAGGGAAAAATTTGTGTTGGGAATTAATAGCATACCGAAACATGCCTACATCACAACTAACACGTAATGGAGTTTTTCTATTTAGTGCGCAGTCGATCAGACATTTCTCCAATGTATAAAAAAAAAATCTTTTCAATTCCAGATATTATGATTTACCACAATCGACGCCACATATACTTTGCATTCATCTGATTTCACACCTGCAATTGACCAAAGTCGTTCAAATTCCACAAGTGAATTAACACCAGAATGAAACCGGTTTCGCAGTATTACGTAGGTTTCTCCATCTCATACCTCTTATGCTGGAGTTAGAACGTTTAGTCATCACTGAAAAATGTTGAACATACCAAAATCTTTTAAGAAAAGAATCAGGCTAGGGATGATTTGAAATTTACATGAATAAGACTCATTATTTCCGCTGAAATCTTCTTTACCTTTCCCGAGCGAAACAGCCTCTTCGTTGGGCTTGATTCGAGGTTTGAAATGTACGACCCAGAAATATTATTTTTGTTCAACATCCAATTTGAGCTCTAATGACATGTTGTATCTATGTCTCACACTAGTTCACATCGAGACTTACTGACACAGCACCCCGGCATTGAGCTGACAAGCTTCAAAGCTGACACGAAACGGATAACGCCATCTTGCATCGACGAAAGAAACTTCTTCCCAGTCCGCATTTATCGATGTCTTATTGAAGGATAACCCATGATGAACCCAGACATGGTATACCCGATAAGCTGGCAATAACATAGATGCACAATGCTGGGTTATCTAGACGATGTCAGCCCTCCATCGGTGCTGGATTCTCCATGGTTACCCAGAGGGTGCTCGAGACAATTTCTCTGGGATTCCGACGATATTTCGTCCCTTCCTCCGATGAAATAGTGCTTTGTTAGTACTGGACTATCGATGATCACCCAGAGGTTATTCAAATGGTTTTCATAAGGTTTTTGGTGATCGTTCGTCGCTTAACCTGTTATATCCAGTGCCTTGATACACAGAGCAGTTTTATACTTCAATTCAATAGATTGTATCAAACGAGTCCTAATAGTTTTTGGGCAACTATATAAACCAAATTCAGAATTTATAATCAGTGTGAACCCTGACATCTTTATCATTCTATCTTAAACTAGTAAATGTAAGTTACGATGTGAATAAATACATATCTCAACGTTTGTCAACAATCTTTTGTGTAGGAATTTAACATTGTTTTACAATTATAGTTACTTGATCTACACAAAGTTGCATGGGATATCATTACTGCTCGTTGGTCACAGGATGTTGGCGCAGCTAAAGAGCGCGAGGTCATCTGTGATGGAGAGACCTGTAGAGGCTAATTGGCAGCCACTGAATTCACTTGCCACGTGAAACGCAGTATTGCACCAATTGGGAAAAGAACCAGTGTACCTAGAGACACGGGTCAGAGACTCTATCCATTAGGCTACTGCGCTGGCGAGGGAAAATGTTATTTAACCGTTAGTAGTGCATACACACTTCTCCTGTCTGTGGTATCACCCTTCCAGCTCAAATAAATGTGGAACTACGGCGCTTCCACGGCGCTAATTGGTGAAGCTCTTCAGTCAGAGAGAAGTTATGACCGATCACACTTTACCCTTGGGCAGCGCTGGGCGATCAGTGATGAACCGTAACTACCTATATTAATAGGTATATTAACAGTGATGAACCGTAACTACCTGTATTAATAGGTGTATTAACAGTGATGAACCGTAACTACCTGTATTAATAGGTGTATTAACAGTGATGAACCGTAACTACCTGAATTAATAGGTGTATTAACAGTGATGAACCGTAACTATCTGTATTAATAGGTGTATAAACAGTGATGAACCGTAACTACCTGTATTAATAGGTGTATTAACAGTGATGAACCCTAACTACCTGTATTAATAGGTGTATTAACAATGATGAACTTAGCTACCTGTATTAATAGGTGTATTAACACTGATGAGCCGTAACTACCTGTATTAATAGGTGTATTAACAGTGATGAACCGTAACTACCTGTATTAATAGGTGTATAAACAGAGATGAACCGTAACTACCTGTATTAATAGGTGTATTAACAGTGATGAACCGTAACTACCTGTATTAATAGGTGTATAAACATTGATGAACCGTAACTACCTGTATTAATATGTGTATTAACAGTGATGAACCGTAACTACCTGTATTAATAGGTGTATAAACAGTGATGAACCGTAACTACCTGTATTAATAGGTGTATTAACAGTGATGAACTTAACTACCTGTATTAATAGGTGTATTAACAGTGATGAGCCGTAACTACCTGTATTAATAGGTGTATTAACAGTGATGAACCGTAACTACCTGTATTAATAGATTTAACAGTCGACGTGCAGTAGCTGAAGAAAAAATGTAATTAAACTCCTCTCCTGCAGTTGGGTTTGAACCAATGACCAGCCGCGCCAAAGCCAGATTCGATGGCACTGAGCTACTGGTAGTTGGATACCGGTTCATAACTTGTTATTAATTTGGCGCTTCATCCATTCAGATATTTTTTCCGTTTATTTCGAACATGAATAGACTTGCCATAATTGATGTTAGAGGTTGATATAACTAAGAACATTATATCTGAAAAGCTACAAATATGTTGACGTGTGGAGGAATATTACTGCAGCTGTAAAGTAATAATGTTGAACAAGATGGCACTTTAAATGTAGTGATGCACACGTTTACGTTTCAGGACGATGTTAAATAATCAGTTTGTTGGTTCAGAGTACTCATAACGGAATGCAGTTGTGCAGAGGGCACACACCATCGCAGACGAGTGATTGGTTCGACAATGTATTATTTAAATTCCTACGGTACGAAAACAATTTGTGTGCAATCTTTACGAATGCACATGTTAATCAGTGTGCCGTCCTGACCAACGAAAAAATCGTAATTCAGTACGGGTGCAACTTGGGAAAAAAATAATTTCCTCGTATTATTTAACTGATCTCTTATGACTCAGGGAAATTTTCCTTTGTGTGCATGTGAAAAAAGTCATGTCAACTATGTTACAAGATTTGTGCTTCCGTATACCAAATGTTATGGGAGTGAATTGAATATACAACGTCATGTATGTCCTACTCTCAGTTTTCATGTAAAATGTCAGTTTAAACAGTAAATTGTCTTGATTAAGTAAATGCGTGTTCGACCTCACATGAACAATGAAGAATGGAGAACGATCTCCATCAATGTCCATCGACTGGTGGGATTTAGGGATACATTTTTTACTCAATATCTTTAGTTATAAGGTGATATTAAGCATATCTAAGTAACAAATCCTGTTATTAAGATTTGTTACATATCATCTGTGTATTCAGATATTTCACTGACTTAACTTAACATTATACCAAATTCTATTTTGAATCCATGAATTTATTTTTGCGCAATCAGAACGCTATTTAGTGTACAAACCAACCTTTATTGCGTAGTTGCAAGCGATAAATATGTGAATAAGCACAGATAGTTCATCATAAAACACTCAATAATTCCCTTTGCTGCAGTAATAAGCTATCTGTATGCAACGGGATTTAATGCATTCCACCTAAGCATACATTTTTTCCGAGTGGAGGCCAGTGCGGCCCTCAGCAATCGTTAAGAGACTGGTCAGCGTTGGGTGATCAGAGATAATACCTAAACTCGTGCTGAGTGAGAGATGAGTATATGTTATGTCGTGCCACCCACACAATACCACGTATGCCGGGGTATTAAAGACGTTCTGGCATTACGATCTCATTCATAAGGTTATATCTGGTCACCCACGAGTAACACTGGATCACCGGGTCATCGACAATATCCCGGTAGTGTATCACAGATTCGTTTTTACGTTCGTGATGAATTAAAACCGACCACACATACTTGGACATAATCAATGATAGCACGGGACTTAGCCGGATAAATTTGTGTCTGTGATGAGCGATCAGCGCTGAGCCGACGCTTCCGGCGAAAATACGGCGATAAGACGACGACAAATGCGGACTGGGAGTAGTTAGAAGGGGCGCAAAAACGGCATTCTAGAGTCATTTTGGTGGCCGCAAACGACTGATTTTGTCCAGTCTACGGGAATTTGCACATAACATTTCACATTTCACCGGGGTAGGACGCGATGCATGCACCTTGACTCACCGAGCGTACGGGGGTGCGCGCAGAAACGGGGGAGGGCGGGGGCGTAGGGAACCGGAACTGGTTTGGTGGCCCAGGTCAGCTAACGGACGGAGGAGACCGGAAGGGGAGGGGGACGGAAGGGAAACGGAAGGAGCAACGGCGGGATGAAAGCAGGCTTGCGCCCTTGATTGGCAAGGTTAATATTATGAACACTTTAATTTGTACTGTATTCTGATATTCATTGTATTTATATATATATATGTTTTTTCTTCTTTAGATGGTTGTAGTGGAGTTTAATTGGTCACTAACTGTTGCTCGTTATATATTTTTATTCGGTTCTGGTAGGATTAGTATTATTCCAAATTTCTTGTGGGGCGAGCCGTAGGGATCCCCTAGGCAAAAAGTTGGATGCGATCCTAGAAGATTATCTGAGTTTGCAATTACCTGTTCTTTGTCTTATAAATTTGTTTCCATGTCACGTTTGATACGTTGTGAGTGTATGTATCGTTATATATTTTATGTATGGATTATATTTCTATATTTTTTATGTGGACATATACGGGCGTTTTCTTATCTAGTTGTCGTATAATTGACTCATTCAATGCTTGATTGGGTTCGTAGCGGTGGAGGCTTGTGATATTTTTTTATATGTTCTGTTCATTCATCACTATTTTTTCTTTGATAAGATTAGTGTGGTAGGTATGTCTTATAACTCAATTTCCAGCCTTAATGTGCGAATGATCCTGTTTGTACCAGCCTGAAGGTAGGATTGCAGGCAAGATTCTGTGTTTCCCATCTATTTATTTCATATGTAAATATTATCTATAGGATTAGTATGGATTATTAGTATGATTATTGACGAGTTTAGGTATGTATTGTGGGTTGATGCAGTCCCTACGGTCGAGATTCTATCTACCCCATATTGCATTACCCAGTTTTGAAACAGTTAAGTATTCCATTGAAGCAATTTTTTTCCAATAGCAAAAATACCTGAACGATATGGATTTACCGTAAGTTCAAATATTATGTTATGTATACTTAGTAATGATCGATTGATTTATGTTGAATTTCTAGTGTTTCGGAATTTCGATCAGTTAACTCATACAGTTTTAGGCATTATGGGTATTTTAGGCCTGCAGCTTTCACATTATTTCAGCCATAAGGGGGTCGGTTATTGCATCATTGTGGTAGTTTTTAAATGTATATATGAACATCTGTTACGATTTAACCGTGGTCACTTTAGTTAAAGAGATGTTAATTCAACCCTGTTATGGACTGATGTTGAGGCTAATTTTCATTGCATTTTATATGTACTATACCGTATTTACTATAGGTTTCAGTTACGTCGCCTGCATGTCTTGGTATCTTATTCACATTCCTTGTTTGTTTGGTTACATGCTAGTTCATTCTCATTCATCACGTTTTAATGTATGTTTTGGATATGGTAGAGAACTAATCTTCTTGCTTTGTTTCTACCTCGTGAGATTTAGTATAGGTCTTTCAGTTTTTGTAGGTTCTCTGTTGAGTTTCCATCTTCAATGCAATCTGTTG
>SDVV010029118.1:0-11862 GCA_016164225.1 Gammarus roeselii
TTGGGCCACCAAACCAGTTCCGGAACCCCTACGCCCGCCCCCCGCTGCGCTTACCCCGTACAAACCGGTTGAGTCAAGGTTGCATGCATCGCGCCAAAACTAACTCTATTTATCCCTATCTATAATCCTTCGCATTTGCGTTTTCGGTGCTAAACATACTACTATTATTGCCTATCTATAATCCTTCACAAAGCATATTGTAGCCCCTACTTCCAGGGCTTATTCGCAGACAGGGTCCCTAGGGCATATACGCAGAGAGGGTCCCCAGGGCATATCCGCAGACAGGGTTTCCAGGGTTTATTCGCAGACAGGGTTCCCAGGGCATTTTCGCGGACATTTACACTACTGTTAATGAAATTGAGTGCACTGCTTCATACTGCAAGCTGTTGCATACGTTTGAATTTGGAAATTCATTTTACGTTACTGTCGTTGGTCACCGATATTGATGTCACAAACGTGAGTTTCGAATAGATAAAAGATCAAAATATTTGTTCTGAATATTAGTAATCTAAGATCATCAAAAGCCAAAGCAGTTTCGTTTGGTAACGGACAAGATCAATTTAAAAGCTATGAGTGTCGGCGTCTGAATGCCGGTAATTTTTTTTTTACAGGTGATTTATTTCCAGTTTCCGTTATCAGACAAGTAAAAACTCGCTTCGACGTTGCTGTCAGTAAAATTATGATATATGAGACGCCGTTTTTTATGATCGTGTGTAAATTGAAATAACCATGAAATATGCAAACGGTACAACGAATCCCATCAATGGGAAAATTAACGATTTTATAGCCGTAACTTTTGAAAAATTACTATAGATCCCAATATTCACATGTGCCGTCGTCGTCCTAATGCTCGATTTTGATTTGATTTGAGCCTCATTTCCACCAGAGCCTCAACGCGAGTCATAATAGGCTCCCCCGCAGGGCGTGACCGTCGTTGGTTCAGGTAAGTTCGCACAGTTCGCGTGCGAAAATATTAGTCATGTCAAGATGAATTCAGTACACATTTCAGCTGTGGCATATTCGCGTATTAGCGCGTACGAGAGAGTAAAGAGTTAATGCGTATCTTCGTAAAATGTGTTGTTATTTTTGTGCGTAATGGGGTCGAGAGACCACCTCACTTGCACAGGTGTTTGGAGTTAAGACAGCTTCGTATAGTCCGGTGTGTTTTCCGAAAGCGATACGATTTTTACGGTAGGTCAAGTCCGTGAGTAGGCTTTGTAGGTTGCACGGATGATTTAGGAACGCTCATCGGGCTGCCGCTAGTGCGTTGCAATCCATCAGTAAGTGTTTCACGCTGATAGCCACTTGGTGGCAACAGGAGCAAGGTGGCGCGTTTGGCTCTTTGTCGACATCCATCAGGTGGTTGTGAGTTATCCACGTGTGTCCCGTGCACAAGCGGTTGATGAACACTTGTTTCCTGCGGGTACGCGTTGGTTGGCGTAGTTGCTTTAGGGTACATTTGCAGGTCTAGGTGGACCGGTAGTGGGTTGATCTTCCATGTTGGTGTGTTAATTTGAAAGATTCGGTAGGAAAATGAAGGCTTAATAGATTTACGCTTGATGTTGAGCGAGGGCAGCAGGTTGTCCATACGTAGGGAAAACGGTGGGCATATATTTTTTAACAGCAAAAAGGGCGCTTATCGGATATGTTGGTGATGTGACTGATTTCTGGGTTGTTGATTAGACTTCTAGGCTTAAAATAGAAGTGAAAGTTTGTCTCGCCGGAGCGGAAGTGGAAGTTCGTTAGCGAGCACGTTAAGGGATTCGATTGGGGTGGAGTGGAACGCGCCGGTTGTGATACGCAAAGCATTGTTTGCGATGGTCGAGAGATGGTCATGAGTAGTTTTGGCTGCAGATCTGTAGACAAAGGCTCCGTAGTCCATGCGCGATCGTAGTATTGCTCTGAACAGCGTCATTCCGGTGTCCATGTCGGCACCGAACTTCAGGTTTGTTACTGATTGAATAAGTCCTGTCGACCTTTAGCAGCGAGTCGCCAGGGCTGTGTTGTGGTGTCGCCACGTGAGTTTAGGGTCCCACATTAGACCCAGGAATATGATCGTTTCTTCGTATGCTAAAGGTGTGTTGTGCAGTGTTAGCGCTGGTTTCAGGTGTAAGCCGGGCACAAGGGTAAATTTGATTTGATTTGAGCCTCATTTCCACCAGAGCTTCAACGAACCCAAGGGTAAAGTGCATGCTTTTAGTTTTAGAGGGCGAGAATCTGAATCCGTTCAGGGAAGCCCAGTCCCCGTCTAGGTTTAGGCACTTCGGGAGTTCATGTTGAATTGTTATGGGGCTGGGGTGTCTGTAGCTTATTTGTAGGTCGTCCACGTATAGTGATGAGAGCAGTCTCCCACTCGGGAGAGAATATCGGCTAACTGATCGATTTTGAGGATAAAAAGAGTGACACTGAGGACGTTTCCCTGGGGACGCTCATTTCTTGCGGATATTACGGAGACTGAGTGTCGCCAACCTTGACCCTGAAGAAGCGATTTTGTAGAAATTATTGTCTGAAAAGTGGTAGCCCACCTCTGAAGCCTATACGGTGGGGATCCTTGATGATCCCGTTTTTCTACGTAGTGTCGTATGCTTTTTCAACGTCGAAAAATATGGAAACCACATGTTCTCTTCGGACGAAGGTCTGTCTAATGTCTGATTCTATCCGTACTATCTGGCCCGTTGTGGAGTGTCGCTTACGGCCACCGCACTGGATGTTGTTAAGGATTTCA
Organism: Gammarus roeselii; assembly: GCA_016164225.1. Taxonomy (NCBI): domain Eukaryota; kingdom Metazoa; phylum Arthropoda; class Malacostraca; order Amphipoda; family Gammaridae; genus Gammarus; species Gammarus roeselii. The sequence continues at coordinate 2,726 of SDVV010029118.1, forward strand.
TGCATTTCAAAGTAGTCGACTAGGCGTGAGTTTATCATTCTTTCCATAGTCTTGCATAAAACGCTAGTTAAGGCAATGGGACGATAGTTATGTATGTCGTTGTGACATTTTCCGGGTTTGTGAATCGGGATAATTACGCATTCCCGCTATTGGTTGGGAAAGAATGAATTTGAATACAACGTATTGAACACATTCAGTAGGTGCTAGTGAGCGTTGTCAGGAAGGTGTTCGATCATGTTGATGTACACTCGGTCCGGCCTAGGTGACGTTTCACGAGTGTGGTCAATTGCATATTGTAGTTCATGGATGGAGAAAGGTTTGTGGTAGAATTCTTCATTTGTGGAAGCGTAGTCGATATGCTCACTATCTCTTAGGATCTTCTCCCATCGGAAAGGAGCCGTATAATTTGTTGATTGTGATATTTGGCTGAAAGTCTGAGCTAATTTGTCCGCAATTTCCGCGTATGAAGAATAGACAGTGTCTCCGTCCGACAGCATGTGGATAGGTCGCTCGGGACGACCTTGGATACGTCTGATTTTTCCCCACACTTGAGAAAAAGGGGTGTTACGATTGATTGTATTAACTAATTGGGTCCAGCTTTCTCGCTTCTTCTCCACGCTAAGTTAGCGAACACGGCAGTTTCCCTTTTCCAGGCTACTCGGTTCATGGGGAAACGTGAGCTGCGGAAGGCATCGCCTTTGCTGTCATGCCGATCCCTTGCTTCTTGTACCTCCGGGCACCACCAAGGTTTTGGGAAAATGGTTGAGGGTACATATTGAGGAATGCATGCAGTAGCTGCACTTGGAATTCTTCGTATAGATGTATGATAAGGTCGTGCTCTGAAATGTCATCGGGAAGGCCCTTCACATCGTCCCATGCGACATGTGTCAAGTATCCCTCCCAGCTGGCTTTCCGGTAGTTGGATCGAAGTTCTTGTGCAGTTAGGATTGTTTGGTCGGTTAGTAAGAAGCGATATGATCGCTGGGTTGTGATCACTGTCATGTGTTGAAGGCAGGACTCCCCAAACGAGTTTGGGAGCTAAAGTAGGGGAACAGATTGATAAATCGATAGCGGTTTCACTTTCGAGGGTGATCGGTGTGGGTTGTCCGTCGTTGAGAAGGACCAGGTTGTGGGTGTCTATGGTGTTGGCCATTATCACTCCTTTGTGGTCTGTTCTCACGCATTCCCACACTTTGTGGTAGCTGTTGAAGTCTCCAAGGAGGAGTACGGGATGATGCAGTTGGTTAAACAGATCGGTCATTAGTGCCTCCGTGAGGTCGTGGTTTCGTGACGAGTAGATAGATAATACTAAAGTAGGTCTTGAGACACATATCTTCACTGCAACAGCTTGGAGTTCTGTCCTCAGAGGAAGCAGGTGGTGAGGTATGCTTTGATGGATCATAAGTGACACTCGGCCGTGTGCAGTCACATTATTGTGACCTTCGCGACGGTGTATGCCATTTCAATAAAGATTTTATTATTATTATTATTATTATTATTTTGAGGGATAGAGAAGGTGGCTGTGTCAAAGAGTTTGATCTCCTGGAGGCCTACCACCAAAGGTTTATGGGTGGAGATTATCGATAATAATTCATCTTTCTTGGTTCTAAGTCCCTGGCAATACCACTGAAGTATTGTGTTGTTGTTCATTTCGGATTTGTTTCACACCCAGATTTTGGTGGTCTGGAGCGGTCGCGTGGCTTGTAGGAACTATCGTGGTGTTCTTGTCTATAAGGCGCAGGTGTCCTAGATTGAGAGCCTTCGCATGAGCGTCCGCTTCTTGTAGAACATGATCTTCTAGACTCACTGCGTTCTCGGCTATGAGCGCTGTTGTAGGAGGAAGAGGACGAGGGAGTACGATCTTTGTGTTTGCTTCTTGAGCGAGTGCGTTTCTCTTCTATGGACTATTTTTTAAACATTATGATGGGCTGAGTTGTTGTCGTTGGGATATTTGAGTCGAGTGCGATGCATGGTAGATCAGTGTTTTGGGGAATCAGTTCTTCGTTGAAGATTTTCAAGGCGTCCTCGTGCAGGCGATGGTCGTTCTCACTTGTGAGATGTTCTGGTGTTGGGCATGTTAGCTGAGGGTTGAATATCTCACTTTGGTTTTCGCTGGGTGCGGTTGCAGTTAAGACGGTCAGAAGTCGTTCAACACTCTGATCGAGGATAGCTGTGGATTGTGGGGTGCTACTAATCTTTTTGCTTCGTGACGAGAGGGTGCCGCGTATCCCGCGGTCGTCGTCGGAGGAATCATCGTCTCTTGGCCTTTTGCTTTTCGGGTTCTTGGACCTCTCCTCGTAGTTGACCGAGGCAGCATTCATCGCAGTGCTTTTCTGGGCACTGGTGAATTCTTTGCTTGAGGCGCCCGCCTTTATTACGAGGGCGGCCGTTGGGCTGGTTGTGGTATTGTTAGTACTGGAGTAGGATTTTGTTGTCATGGTAGTAGTTTGTGTTAACTGTACGCGAATATTGTCTGATGGGGTAGACTTAGTTTTATATTTAACTGCTTTGGCATAATTTAAATTATGTCAGTTTGGGTCTTCGTCATAAGAGATTTGGATGGCTTGTTTTTGTGTGACTCTGCGGTCATTTTGTATGATTGTCATTGCTTTTTGGTCCATCTGCTTTGGGCAGTCGCGATCACCTGCCTCATGGAGTCATGAGCAGTGGTAGCATTTAGGTAGGGGGGCTGTGCAGTCCCCTCGGTCATGCTCACCGGCGCACCTCTTACAGCGTTGGGGTATGTATGGCTTGTAGTGTTTGATGACGTGGCCGTATTCCAGGCATTTTTTGCTCATTGCAGGCCATGTCGCCACTAGGTAAGTTTGTTTTTCCCTGTTCGCCCGGGATTTCTATGAATTCCGGTCTGTCAAGTCCTGGGATAGTGATTTGGTACGCGGTGGCGTGGATGTTTCGTGGTTTGATCCATTTTGCTTGGGAACCTTTTTTGACGCCGTAATCCTTTGCTAAACCTGCTGCAAAAGCAATTAGGTCAGTTTTGGGAGTGTAGTTGGAAGTGTATATAATTCGTCTTGTATCATTGAAAAACGGATGTATTTCGACAGTTAATTTGTGTTTGTCTATTTTGTTAATCCTTTGTATAGCGTTACCTGCTCGATATTTACGACGTGGGCCAGATACTTCTTTCCCTGTCGGTTTATGTTTATCGGTCTGCGTCCCATGTGTTTCGAGAGCGAGTTCATCATAGCGAATGGGTTCATTGAGGGAGCAATTTTGTTTGCACCGCTATCTACAAGCGTTATGAGGAAGTGGGTAGGGAATGATGCTGATCTTCTCTCCTGGGTTGGAGGATCAGCCTGGGAGGAGCGAATCGCGGCCGCAGCCTCTCGTCACCCGTCTTTGTGCTCAGTCTGGTATTGCAGGATCTCTCTCTCAGTCTAGTCCTGGGGGCAGTCTTCGTGTCCCGTAGGGTGGCCGTTTACTTTGAAGTAAAAGCAGTGCGGTTCTTCGGATGGACACGACAAGGGATCGTCTCGCTTATCATGGTCGTCCTGGGAGCAGTGTGAGCATCTTTTTATACCGTTACAATTTTCGCTCGTGTGTTTGTATTTCTGGCCTTTATAACATCGCATTGGACGTCTTTCGAAGGGTGTAACCTTTGTTTTGGCGTCAAATAAATGTATGTCTATGTTGTTAGGTGAGGTGGGGCAATTGAATTTAGGCAGAAGAGCCGTGGTGGTGTTTCTTCTTGGTTTCATTTCTGGTGCGATTTTCGCTTCAACTATACATTCCTCGTATTGGACGAGCCCGGTGATAAATTCGTGGCTTCATCACTCGGGAAACTCTCGATGTGAATCAGGCCTGAACTCATGGAAATAGTTGGGTGTGGTATGATTTTGCAAAAAAATTCGCATATTCTGTTTCTGGCGAGCATAGTGTCACTGTGAATTTTGTGTCTACTTTAATGGTGAAGCTATCGTCACCGCTGGCGATGATGTTGAGAATTGGACGGCCAGTCATGGAACCCAGTTCTTCTCGTAGTTTATATGGGCAAATATAAGGTCTGTCATTGACATCAAATGTAATTTTCGAGTTTTCGGGGAATTTAGGGCCGTTGTTGAATGGGTTGTGGTCATCAAATCGTGTGTATTGTCTCCTCTTTGTGTATTTTGGTGTTCGATCGTTACGAGTTTCAGCTGGGAGGAGAGCGATGTTACCGGAGAGGGCAGAGGAGGAAGCACACGAATAGGTTACGGGTTCCCTGGCCTCTCTCCTCTTCATCAGCTCTTCCAGTTGGGTATTCATAGTTGCACAAAGGTTTTCGTGTTTAGCGAGACACTCGCCGACTTCACTGGAGGGCGCCGAGCAGTCCTCAGTCTCCAGCTCGGGAAACTCTATCATTTTGCATATCTTGCCCAGGGTATTCTGCATTCCGGTTATATTCGCGTCCTGCTTTAAAACGCGTTCATCTGTGTCGTCGTTTACGACCTGAGTCAGGTCTCCTGTCGATGAGGAACTTCTGAGGGGCTCGTCTTTCTTTCATGCTGACTTGTTTGAGTGCGACGCTCTGGAGGGGCCGTCAGCCCCTCTCCGATAGGGCATGGTCTTGCCCATTGTTTTATCCCCGGCTTCTACTCGGGGTTCTGGGTAATGAAGGTGGGGCCTTCCTTACATTAATTTCTGTTGTATATACGCATATATACACTAACTCAAGTGCTATTAAAACTAGCCTTCGATTTTTTTAAAAATTTATTTGAACTTTTTCTTATAATTTTTTTGTTGCTCTTTTAATTTCTTATTTTGATACAGCAAAAAAAGTTTCTATACCCTGGAAACTTGTAAACTTTGGAGCTTAGACGCGAAGAACAGTATGCGATGTTAATTTCAAACTCAGTTAGTTGTCCATCAATAGTTACGATACTGCCTCTGCGCAAACCTCCTAATGCTCGAGTCTGTGCGTTATCGTCCTAACGCTAGTCACATGCGTCGAAATGGGGAGGTGGGCGAGACGTCCTACTAGAGCTCCTACAGTTACGGCGAGCCACCAGTATACTGGAATAAAGTATGCAAAAACAGGTAAGTACTTCTAATATGAAATAATTTAATGTTTGAATATTTCTTGAGATGTCGTGACAAATATTAAATTGAATAGACTTACAAGTTAAAAGCCTACATATTTGGTCCTTCAAACCTGACTCGAGCCAGTCGAATTGCCCGCCATGATGGCTGAGGATATGTAACAGAACATATCAAGAATTTAGTTTAATGTTACAAAAACATTTCAGTGAAGATTAATGAATGAATACAGGAGTACAGTAGGTATTTTTCACTTCTATAAAAGTGCTTCTCTATTTCGACCCACTCGTTCTGTTCTCTAGGTCAAATGTATTTATTTGGTAAGACGAGGATATTTATGGTGTCTGTTAATGACGTAAATGGCTTTGGCTTTGATGGTACACTCTATCGAGTTTATACTGTAGCCATGAGAATATCATTTTATTTTTTGCTCAAATGAAAGTCTACAGAGTAAAACTTTAAAACCATAGTGTTTACGGATCATTTTCCTCGCAAAAACGTACGTAATAAAATAAATTAAAAATTGTGACGAGTTGTTATACAACTTTTATGGTGAAATATTTCGTGCAGGAAGACTACCAACTCGAATAAACTAAAAATGTAACATATGTGCTGCTAGTAAAACCGAACATCGGTGGAATTCATCTACCTGATGAGAGTAACTGGAAAAAAGCATTGTCACTACAATATCAGAGCCCGGACAGCACTCGACAAACACTGCGGGTATAAAACTGAATGGTGGAGTCTTGCGTGGACGAACATTCGTACGACCTGGATAGGCGGTCTTTATAGTCAGACTTTTGCAAGTTTCTGTAATGATTAGATTCGGTGAACCAGTTTCTACCACCTTCCACTGCTATTTTAAAAAAGTCGAATATGTACTTAACGTACATTCAGGTCCTGGCACCAGAAAGCTATCATTTCTTACCGAGAGTGGTACAAAGTGAGTTGGTAAGAAAAACAAGCAACATTCTTTTAATTTTTCCATAATTCCGGAACAGGAAGCCGCCATCATTTGCCAGGGGTGGTTTCCAATGAACAGAGTAGAATACTTTTTTTTACGAATCCCGGCAATAGCAACCGCCATCAGGTACCCGGGGAGGTTTCCAGTGTAGCACGGAAAACAGAGAAGGAGAAATACTATTTGTTTTAGTATCGGCACTGGAAATTGACTCTGGGCAAGTTGTTTGGTAACCAAATGAAGCAGGATAAAGACCCAGGCAGTGGAAGCAGACCTGGAGCTGCGGGAAGGAGGGGAGGAAGGCTCCCAGAGTACCCAGAGATTTCTAGAACACTCGTTCAGTTCATATGTCAATGTTCCGGAGCGACATCGAGCAGATTTCATTCTTTCCAGTACGGATACGCTTTGTTTTTCGGTCGTTATCTGGTTATCCGGGGTACCATAGTGAAATAAAAAATTTACCCCATGAACACAAGTCCGCACTTCAGGAAAAAACTGCTGGGTTCGTCACTGAAACTCGCAGCGGAGCTCCATTTACCTTCCCAGTTTCTCACGCATCTCCTCAAAAAAGGTTTCTCTTCCACTATCAGACTCGATTATGAAGTAGAGTAGCCTGGTGTTCCAAGACAACCGACCTTAGCAGCAAGGTCCCGTCCTCTCCGCCATCGCCTCTCCTCTGCTTTGCCTGGAAGGCACTCAAGAACTTGAACATATTGTCCTCCACTTTGCAGAAACGACACACCAGCCGTTCCTCGTCCTATTCATCACACCCCCTTAACATGTTTAATCAGCATGTCGGAATAGCTGATCATGGGCAGGGCAAGATAAGCGGCGGCTTCTTCTCTTCTAGGCATCTTCTTCTCAAAGATCCTGTTTCGCAATCTTCTTTTTTGCGCGCAGAGACAGCGTGTGCGTTTAAAACTTTAAGTGACCCAGTCTTCCTACACGTATCAAGTTAATTATGTACTAACAATATAAAACGAAACGAAATAACCCCGATATTACCCGATGATATATACACACTATTTACACTATGATTGTCTCGAGAGAGTCGTGACTTTGCTCGCCTGGAAAACCTATCTGAAGCCGGACTCGTGTCGCAGACCAGTAAACAATTGGGACTGACAGTACTATATGTGTTATAGTAAAAGATCGTAGTGGATCGGTGCAACAATCAGGTCAGATGTGTATCCCAGCAAAAAAAAATATACCGTCATGATTTTATTTTACCTAATTTCCTTGATGGCAATATTTACGACCGACTCTTAATGTCGTATATGCCTTCTTGTGCGATCCAAAAAATGAATTTCACGTATCTTCTGATACCTGAAACACTACCTGAAACACTACAAAGAAGATCATTTCTAGAGGAAATCTGTTAATATGGCTTATATTAGCACAAACCAAATAAATACATTCTCAATTAAAAATTATGATAAAAGCATGATTCTTGAAAACGGCCTGTCTAACTGGAAAGGACACAAGGTTTGGTGCGAAGCAAAATCACATTGCGTCCTGCGGTAATTATAGTCATGAGGCAGAACAGAAAATAATAACAGCTCCGCTTTGAAGGGCGCTCCATTCATTTTAGTAGAACCCAATCCTCATTATTCAACTGATTTTTGCGGGGTTATACGCGTATCTGTAAAATGGGCTAACTACTTATTGGATGGCTATTTCAAATGACCCACTCTTAAATGCAACGATGACTCGGTGCAAATCCAACAATAAATGAGAACTGGGACGATGTTATCCTGAGGGTAAAATTTCCCACCTGACACATGAGTTTTTCTTGCCCTTCTATACAACACAATTCAATGCTATACCAGATTGTTTAAGCTCCAACGTCGCTTGTTTAAAAGTTTTAATAAGATAATAAGAAACCATTTTCACACTTCAGCTACCTTTTCAATCCGAACAACCCACTAGTGACGTAGATTGCCACCTTCCATAACAGCTGTGATGTCGTCATTGAAGTGGATGGAGTTAAGTTCCCGAGAGCGTGCTGCCATGGCACTGAAGTATAACATGAAAACGATGAGGACTTGGATTGAGTCCTAAGAGATGACTGTGCATCTAGAACATTCCTGTGAATTTGTTGTTTCTGCTTCCATGTTCCACAGGAGTCCCAACGCGAAGTTAATGCTGACTCCCCCGTAGGGCGGTAACATTCCTGTGAAATAAAGTTATGTATAGAAACCTATTGTAGTCTATCTCAGCATATCACTCTATGAAACCCTTTTTTTAATTTTCCTAACAAAATATATTGATTTACCGTGGAGGAATCATTGGCAAAATCTAAAAATACAGAAAGTAAATACTTATCTGGGTTGAGGTCACTGAACCATGAATAAAACAATTCCAGAATGGTGTCACACATAGACCGGCCCCCCTAATTTCAGAATAGCTTACTTGAATCTATATCGAATCTATCACAGTAACTGCATTCAAATAGTAACCCTAATCCGAGAAGAGCATTTGTATCTCTCACCGCAAGGTGACATCAATGCCGTTCAAGCGGAAGGGCGCAAACGAATCTGCTTTCATTTATGCTCTAAAAAATCAGAACATCTCTATTTGTGTGAATTATATTTATTAAGAGGATATGGAGACGCCACAATCCTGATACAACCATTATTATTCATTACAAATGATTTCTTAAGAAAGGCTAGGCATCTAGCACGACAACCAGAAAGGCTTTATTGATTGCCGTGTCGTGAAGCGGGTGAAGCGGGTAGTGAGGAGAGCCAAAAGGGACGCTGATGCCAGGTGGGGCAGACGGTTGTGCCAGAATTTTGAGGGGAACAAAAAGATGTTCTGGAAAGAGGTGAAGAGGGTGAGAAAGGGAGAGACCGGGAAGGAGGAAGTGGTGAAAGATGAAAACGGCCAGTTGTTGTTGGAAAGTGGTAATGTACGGAAGAGGTGGGCCGAGTATTTTGATCAGTTTATGAATGTCGAGGATGACAGAGAGGCTGACATTGTTGCTGTGGGTGGTGGTGCTTGGATGCCAGTTTTGGGAGAAAGCCTTACAGCTGACATTACCAGGGAAGAGGTACAGGAGGCGGTGGACGCGATGAAAGCAGGGAAAGCCCCTGGTTTGGATGGAGTTGCGACCGAGTGCCTGAAGAAGGGTGGAGTA
>SDVV010029119.1:0-11862 GCA_016164225.1 Gammarus roeselii
GATTGAGGAAAGATATTTGTGAATTAAAATTGTTCATTTAGTTTCTAGGAGACTCACTTCTCATTCTGTCATGAATCCATTCGACTCATACGCGTGTGCCTGGCTTGTTATACATATACAACAAATTTACAAATGTAGTCGGCTATGCAAGAAATTGTTTTGGAGTTCAATTTAGTTTTCAAAGATTGCAAATAACGTTAGTGATACTTATAACTTTTCCGCTGTTTGGCCATGTGCGATCTATGTCGTCGGATCTATACAGAACTGTTGTGGAATAAAGATCCCTCTTGCAGTCCGTACTGAATGATGTGAGCTCCACCGGCATCCTGTAAGATGATTACCTGCTATTATTCGGTTATGAACCATTGCACCAATCGCAATTGACTGACAGTGGCTGGACGGTGCACAATCACCGAAAAAACAATAACAGCAGATGTTCCAAAGTAGTGAAATAATCATGGTCCAAAAGATGTATCCGATTTTCTGTTACTCTACTGGAATTTTCAACTTTTCGTTCCCTTCTTTTTGGTGATCTAGACACATTTTGGAGGGCTCACCTATTGATGGAAATATAGTGCATCGTGATAGATGGTAGTTTTCTAGATCATCCATTTGTGTGCTTGCTGGAAGTGCTGATGTATTGAACTAGAGAGTGATATCATATAGTTATTATGATAAGAGGACGATAGACACCATGTGTTGTATCGTCGTTAAGCAATGTATAGCTTGCCAGCCTCGTCAGCTCTGAGTTGATGGAGCCTCGATGAGTCTCTTCAACAAAAATGTCTCAGGTACAACATTTTTTTTAAATGTACTCTGTGCCGTGCCATTTTTTCCGGATGAACATGACAGTAATTTTTTCAAAATACTATAATAAATTCTATTCAATAGTCAAGGCAGATGTATTCTATTCGAAAAGTGATAATATATCGCCACACCAATTCGATAGCAGAAGTCAATTATGGTAAACCCATTACCAACGCGTAGACCAATACACCTCGAGACAAGCATTCAATCTTCCCTGATTTAATTTGTTTTAGGCAAGCAGTCTAACACACTCGAACTGCTAATTTACAAGGCAATCAGTCCTGTTGTACGCCAATAACAGCTTCCGCCACGACGTGATAAAAGATCGGGAGGCAGTTCCGAGCTTATCAAAAAATTATGAAGTAGATCATTGTAGCGGTTACGCGGATGAAATTCTGATTCAATACTATGAAACGTTATTCGTTCAATTTGAATCGCTCCTAGAAAATCAATTATGTTATTATATCTGGTAATTAAAATTTGTACCATCGCCAACAATGTTCGTCGACCACGAAAATTTTGATTACTCAGAGGATATCCAGTATCAGCATCAGATTAAACAAATCGTACCTATGATCAAGTTCATAACGTATATTATTTCTCTAATGTCACAAATATATGTACTGAAATCTAATTTTGACTCGATATATGCCCCATGTTGTTCAATTATTATTTTTCATGTCTATAGCCATATAAGGACGATTTAAATTTTAAATATATAAAAAATTATGTAAGGTATTGCAGATGTGTTAACATTTTCTTCCCAAAATCGTCCAGTTACCATGTTATATACGTCCGTACCACACATAATTCCAAAAAAATTTTTTAGATGTAGACTCTATTGTGGCTACAATTTTTTTTAAATATCACGACCGGTGGACCTTTCCTGACGGTGATACATCCCACCGGTTCACTTACAACAAGCTTGGCTCAATTAGCCCTAATTTATAAATAATATAACCAAACTTTTACGGGTTAAAATGTATTAAACTTTTAAGTTCTCCGTTGTTTCAACGAAATAATAGTTTCAACTGCAAGAAATGTTCAACCATAACAGAGCGGATGAAAGAAAATTGGAGGAGAAAAGCATGAAATGGAATGAGGATATCAAATAAAACGCTCTTTTATTGGAAACTAAATCGAGCAATGTTCGTGCAGGTCACGGAATGGGTTTTGTCCATTACCGTAAAAGACGAACTGGGGTTCCAATGCCATTGGAGGAAATGCTCTTAAATTTTCTGAAAGTTCCCGCATTTTTACGATTGCTCTGAATGAAAGTGATTCGTTTTAATGAGAGGCAATACGTAAATATAAGCCCCAATTAGATATGGAAGCATATAGCGTAAAGATGTGTAAAATTCTATCCCCCATACATGAGTCCTCTTCAGATAAAAATCGAACGATTTAAAACTAGAAAATTCTAAATTATAAAGGTATTTCATTAGGGTAAAATCTTAGAATTATGAACATCGAGCTTAAATGGTATGAAGAGTTTGATATGGTATCTAGGGAGTTGAGCGCAGTATTCAAACATATGCAGACCACAATCATGTAATTGTTTAGGAAGCAGCGAGGTAGCATGACTTTCTCCAACTAAAACAAATTTTTCATAATTGTTTTGACCCAAAAAGGACCGCTGTTAAGGGTAGAAGCCATCCACATGTTACACCATATTTTCCAAAATCGAATACCGTCTTTGCTTAACCTCTCTTCTTGCCTCGTTATCAAGTTCTACTTAGAGATGATTTTGTACATTTTTCTCGATTATCTGTTATGGTACTCCAAACACTACTACTGAAGGATTTGTGCAGATTGGAATAGCTAATCACACGATATAATTGACTGATAACTTGTTAAAACGGGATGGCTGATCACACGCAGGGTAGAAGTAGTAGTAGACGTCAGAAACGACATAAGAATCGAGAATCAAGGAAAGAAACGTTGCTAGAATCACCTCCCGTAATTCAAAAGTGTTTTGAAAATGTGAATGATATACATGTTGTTCGCGATAGTAATGGCTCTTTCCGAAAAATGTTTCATGTTAACTAATATCAGCAGGTTCAGACATCTCTAATAAACTCAAAGAATACCTTGCATGCGTCCTAACAAAATAGGATGTGACAAATATTCCAGGAGTCAAACTGATTGGAATGGTGCACCTGGAAAATATTCACTTCCTTGTTTATGAAGTACTTGACCAACTCGGCATGCAGTCAACTGACGGAGATCTCTATACCCTTTGAGAGCTGAAAATATGATAGATGGAAGACAGGAGCCTGGGAAATATAGAAAAATCAATCTCATACATGTTGTCGACCAATTCCGAGAAGAATTGATACAAACAAGAATAACACGTCACATGGAAAGAAACAACCTCACCATGGGCACCTAAAATATATTCGCCAGCTAACAAAGCGGCCACGTAGATCTCCTGATTTTCTCAAGGAGTTCAGCGCAATACCAGACAAAACCAATTCTGTGGAGTCTTCAGCGGGAAGCAGGCTATGACTGATGGGTACCACTTCTAGTCTGGGCTAGCTTTGCGTCAAATTAAATTACGAAGTAATGCTACAATGCACCATTTAGCCTACCCAGTTCCTACTACCACTGATTGTGCTGTGGAAAATACATTCGAAGTAACTAAGAACCAAAACGTTCGAAGCCTTCAGAGGAATTGGCCTCTGAATGTCACTTTTCTGCAATTCCCATTGGTAATATAATCACATCAAATATCATTAGATAAACAATTGATCCCAAGTATTATTAAACTGCGATGAAGTGGGTCTGACATTTCCGATCTATAGTCAATTGACTTATCCCTATACATAATAAAAAGTATGTCAGCTAATGACGTCATAGCATATATAGTTCACTATACCTTTTTTTTAACTGTTTTTTTTGTCAGAAATATGTATTTTGTTGAATTGAAAAGGAAAAAGGCTTACATATTTATGCATTATGAAAATAAATTAGATTCATCTTTAACTATGTTGTAAGTTCAGGCAATATTATTTCAATGTTGAACAATGTATTAAAACAGCACTGGCCCTCAGTGGCACTAGTTGGAATTAGGACCATCCGACCTTTGAAAGCTTTCCCTCATAATTTTTCCGTAACGAGAGCTGGAGAAATAATAGCTTCCCATCCGACCATAACCAGACCCTATTTGTATTATTCAGTAGGAAAACCTTTTATCGAAACACGATTGAATAGCGTGATTAAGGAAACGTATAATGGTTCACTGACACGATTGCCTCCCATAGCGTACAGGAGATGAAATATACTAATAATGTTCATTTCCACCATGCATGAGCTCAAGCAATCCAGGTCGTGCAGAGGGCTTTGGTCTAAGCCCACAACAGCCTGCTGTCATCATTACATTGAAGCACGTCTCTTCGATCCAAGATTTAACTGCAGAGAAGCCAGTTTTGGAGCACACAGAGCGCTAGTTACCTGGTCGCCATCTGTAAAATGTGTTCGGCGAGAGCATCTCGGAGTACTTCCTTAACGACCACACAGAAAAAAGATCCCTGTCGTCTCGGGGTATTAAAGACAATGAGACAGCGCCACCCGACACAATGAAGGCTGTTAGGGCGCAGTTGTTGAACGACGAAGAATATAAGAGGGAAAGATACGAACAGAAAAACCATTGATATATAAAACTAAATTATATTAATGCAATCGGTGGTCGAATTTTGTTATTAATCCGTTCTCTAGCACGTTTATTGGCTCATTGCCCTCTTCACCAACGAGTGTTTTGTAATAATTATGCTGTACAATATGTCTTTGATGACACCCGTGGCAATATAGGGAATGTAATTGTTCACAGAGGTGTTTGTCAAATTTTGTCCCTGTAGTTGTATAGTAACCTGAGCTGCTCGCATCAATTGAAAAATCTGGTGTCCGTAATCGGGAATCGAACCCGCGGGGCTGGTATTGTACGTCAGCAATGTCCGATTCAATGCGTAGTTACTTACTGAAAAACTGTTCATGAAATCGCCACGAATTATGAGTGTCCAAACGATGTTGTTGGTATGTGCTTTCTGAGCTGGTAGTTCAATTCCAACAATGCATCTACCAGGCGAGCTGAGCTGCTTGTCAAATCAAAGGGAGTTTAATTGTGAGACAAAATGTTAATAACAATAACAAAAAAAATTGCTTCATACACTAAGGTGGAATAATAAATTAATTCACAGTAAATCAAAAATGAGTATAATGACAATCCAAGCAGTTGCGCCTGAGTAAGTGGGGCTCTGTATGAACGGTAGTGAGGTAGCTTACATTCCTAGCTGTACGAAGATTGATCATTTTGTTCAATTTGAGTCTTGTAGTTGCGGCTTACTCTGAGCAGCTTGTATGAATCAAGTCACTTCAACAGGGTACTAGCTCCAGATCAGTGAGAATTGCCTCGCCTATTTCTGTTATCATCAATTGTTAATACGATCTATGTGTCAATCAATACTCTCATGATCAGTAGGAGGGCCGATTTTTTACTTCAATTGAATAATATATCAGTGCGCAAAAATATATGGACATGCATGAATGCCACGCATCGGGAATTTTTTAACCTGAAGCATCATCATCTCCTACCCCAAGAACTTTATGGTTCGTGGAAAACAAATAGGTACAACCCATGATTACCATTCAGCTCACACGCCATAAATGCATTTCGGGGATACCTAATAGGGATAATTCTAATACAAGAGCTTTATGCAGGGTTGATGAGTAAAATTTGAAGTCTGAACCAATAACATCATGTTCCTAAAATAGGAAAATTCTTCATGGACGTAGTTTACTCTTTTACGCTCTGTGTATGTCATCATTTATGTACAATTGAAACAGCTTTGCGAATGAAAAAGAATTTGGTTTCATTGAATACATGAGTAAGATTTTCCTCAATTCTGTCCAAGTTTTCTCCAATCCTCCGTAGAACAGGAGCGTCGTTAGGAATGTTCAGTTCAAATTCCAGCCTCATGACAAATATTCCAGGAGTCAAACTGATTGGAATGGTGCACCTGGAAAATATTCACTTCTTTGTTTATGAAGTACTTGAAGAACTCGGCATACTAAACACTTACAAATTTTCAGTAGCTGATGATCAACAGTCGACAATAATATCTCTGAAATCATATGCAGTCAACTGACGGAGATCTCTAACAGCTCTTTGGGAGCTCAAAATATTCTAGATGAAAGACAGGAGCCAGGGAAATATAGAAAAATCTGCCTCACATCTGTTGTCGACCAATTCCGAGATAAATGTTAGAAACATGAATAACACGTCACATGGAAAGAAACAACCTCACCATGGACGCATAAAATGAATTCGCCATCTAACATAGCGGCCACGTTGATCACCTGATTTTCTCAAGAATATCAGCGAAATACCAGACGAAATCAATGCTGAGGAGTCTTCAGCGGCAGGCAGGTCATGACTGATGGGTATAACTTCTAGTCTGGACTAGTTTTGCGTCAAATTAAAGCACGAGGTAATGCTAGAATGCACCATTTAGCCTACCCATTGCCTAATACCACTCATACTTTTACTGCTAATGCTACAACTACTACTTTGACAACTATTTTAACTTACAGAAATGGTTACATTTATATAAACAAGCACTTTTACAAACTGATTGTGTTGTGGAAAATAAATTCGAAGTAACTGAGAACCAAAAAGTTCGAAGCCTTCAGAGAAACAGGCCACAGAATATCACTTTTCGGCAATGCCCATTGGTAGTATAATCACAACAAATATTATTAGATAAACAATTGATCCAAAAAATCAATAAACTGTGATGAAGTGGGTCTGAAGTTTTCAATCTCTAGTCATTGAATTATCCCTGTGCATTATAGAAAGTATGTCATCTAATGACGTCATAGCAGATATAGTCCACGATAAAAAAAAATTCAAACTGTTTATGCTTCAGAGTTGTGTATTTTGTTGAATTGAAAAGCGGAGAAGCTTTCATATTTATGCATTATGAAAATAAATTAGGTTCATCTCTAACTATGATGTATTTTCATGAAATATTATTTTAATGTTGAACAATGTATTAGAAGAGCACTGGGCTTTAGTGGCACTAGTTGGAATTAGGACCATCCGGCCAATGAAAGCTTTCCCTCATTATTTTTCCGTAACGAGAACTGTAGAAATAATAGCTTCCCATTCGACCACAACCAGACCCTATTTGTATTATCCAGTAGGAAAACATTTTATCGAAACACGATTGAATAGTGCGATTAAGGAAACGGATAATGATTCACTGACACGATTGCCTTCCATAGCGTTCATGTGATGCAATATAATAATAATGATTATTTCCACCATGCATGAGCTCAAGCAATCCGGGTCATGCCCAGGGCTTTGGTCTAGGCCCACATCAGCCTGCTGTCATCATTACATTGAAGCACGGCTCTTCGAACCAAGCTTTAACTGCAGAGAAGCCAGTTTTGGAGCACACAGAGCGCTAGTTTCCCTGTCGCCATCTGTAAATTGTGTTCGGCGAAAGCATCCCGGAGCACTTCCTTAACGACCACACAGACAAAGATCCTGGTCGTCTCGGGGTATTAAAGACAATGAGACAGCGCCGCTCGGCACAATGAAGGCTGTTAGGGCGCAGTTGTGAAAAGACGAAGAGTGTAAGTGGTAAAGATACAAACAGAAAAACCATTGATATATTAAACTGAATTATTTTATTGCAATCGGTGGTCGAATTTTGTTATTAATCCGTTCTCTAGCACGTTTATTAGCTCATTGCCCTCTTCACCAACGAGTGTTTTTTATTAATTATGCTGTACAACATGTCTTTGATGACATCCGTGGCAATATAGGGAATGTAATTGTTCACAGAGGTGTTAGTCAAATTTTGTCCCTGTAGTTGTATAGTAACCTGACCTGCTCGCATCAATGGGAAAATCTGGTGTCCGTAATCGGGAATCGAACCCGCAGGGAAGGTATTGTACATCAGCGATGTCCGATTCAATGCGTACTTACTTACTGAAAAACAGTTCATGAAATCGCCGCGAATTATGAGTGTCCAAACGATGTTGTTGGTATGTGCTTTCTGAGCTGGTAGTTCAATTCCAACAATGCAGTTACCAGGCGAGCTGAGCTGCTTGTCAAAACAAAGGGAGTTTAATTGGAATACAAAATGTTAACAACCATAACAAAAAAAGGTCATCCATACACTAAAATGGATTAATGAATTAATTCACAGTAAATCAAAAATGAGTATAATGACAAGCCAAGCAGTTACGCCTGAGTACTTGGGGCTCTGTATGATCGGTGAAGATTGCCTCGCCTATCTCTGTTAGCATCAATTGTTAATACGATTTATGTGTCAATCGATGCTATCATGGTCAGTTGGAGGGCCGATTTTTTACTTCAATTAAATAATATATCAGTGCGCGAAAATATATGGACATGCATGGATGCCACTCGTTTGGAATATTGAGAGCCTGAAGCATCATCATCTCCGACCCCAAGAACTTTATAGTTCGTGGATAAAAATAGGTACAACTCATGATTGTCATTCAGCTTACACGCCATGGATGTATTTGGGGGATACCTAATAGCGATAATTCTAATACAAGAGCTTCATGCAGGGTTGATGAGTAAAGTTTGAAGCCTGAACAAATCATATCATGTTCCTAAAACGTGAAAATTCTTCATGGATGTAGTTTACTCGCTTATGTTTTGTGTATTTCATCATTTAGGTAGAATTTAAATAGCTTCGGAAAGGAAAAATTATTTATTTCATTGAATACAGGAGTAATATTTTCATCAATTCAGTCAAAGTTTTCTTCAATCCTCCGTAGAACAGGAGCGTCGTTAGGAATGTTCAGTTCAAATTCTAACTCCCGTGTCCCCACTTCACCAAACCTCCATGAAGCTGGATCGTCGTTACTAATGATCTATGAAACTCAAAAACAATTAAGAGTTTTGATTTATATGATATTAGCATTCCATCAAATCAAGATTCAATGAAAACGTATCACGATAGGACCAGATAAGCCATGCGAATAAATGAAAAACGTAAAAAACAACTCTATAGGCATAATTGCGCTCATAACATTCTGGTGTGCTGCATTTGACTCGCCTCACACAGCAGCTGTCAGCATTACTTTCTTCTCTGAGAGCAGCTAACACGACTTTAATTTGAACTTATTTTGTGTGACACATTTCATGTTATGAATAATAATTACTAAGTAAAAGTACTTCCCTTCCTTTTGCGAGCCTCAAAAGTTGCAAGAAAATGATTCAAGTCAACTAGCATATCGCATGGAAAATGATTCAAGTCAACTAGCATATCGCATGGCCTGCGCTTGAAGTTTCCGATGGTCTGATCCTGAGATGAGCTAACAGCTATTCTACAAATATTAGATTATGAAAGTATACTCTCCTGTGTAGTTCGGAGGGAAATGCAAGTATTTCATATCTGAATGCTCACTTTGTGTGTTAACATAATGTCAACTTCCTGGTCTCAGCTGATGAAACAATGAAGTGAAAAGTGATACGAACGTTGTAACTGTGCGCGAGGGCCATATGCCAAACTGTTATGGTAAGTTACATATTGTAAAAAAAAATATTCAGTATATCATTGATAACAAAGTTTTCTTATGGACGTCATAGGGCGATCTGTTCAAATTGTATTTGTCTTAATCGTTTTCCAATGAGTAACATGATACGAACTTTATTTATTGGGCTACCTCGCTGTGGAAAGGTCTACAAAAATTTCGTGTAAATTTACGGAAGACGATACGTGCAATATTGCTGGTATTTTTCTCGTATGGAATAGAATTTGAATAATTACCATACAATCAGCATAAACTTCTTAACAACAACCTCAGCATACACTTCTAACAGAAACATATGTATCGCCATAAATGTTTTTTTTAGTGTCATTCATATGAAAGCTGTTGGGGCAGATCTCTAAATCACTCTATGAAATGGAATCAATCATATATTTTTTTTCGGTTCAAGCCAGTAATGTATTCAGTCGCTAAAAAGCACTTCAATTGAAACCAAAAAAAAATCAATGGTAAACTAATTATTTTTAAACAATTTTTTTCTTGAGAGCTGACAGCAGAAGAAGACGAAATGATAGAAATCTGAATTTTAGGATCAGCAACAACAGTTGAACAGTGAGATTAAATGACCAGTGACCAATGACCAATGACCAGTGACCAATGACCAATGACCAGTGACCAATGACCAATGACCAGTGACCAATGACCAATGACCAGTGACCAATGACCAATGACCAGTGACCAATGACCAATGACCAGTGACCAATGACCAATGACCAGTGACCAATTTGTGGACATACTTTTTTGTGTTTCCCTAGTCAGTCAGAAAGAAATGAATAGATATTTGGGCAACCCATAATGCGATTTTTTGTTGTTATAATCGATGTAGAGTCAATCTGAATGCAATCACACTCAAGCTATCAACACATATTGTATTGATTACACCCAAAGTCAAAGCCTCAGCAAGAAACTAACGTTTTGTCAGCTTGTTATAATAATTCACAAATATCAAACAATCACACATTTACTTATATTGAAACGATTATCAATCACCGATTATGTGAATAGTAAGCAACGGAAGTCCGGACAGCAGACGAATTGGTAGTAAAACAACAGTCCTCATACAAACAACCCTAACAATTCTTTAGTTGATTTATATTTGTCAACCCGACAAGTCCGAGACATTAAAGACACCTTAAAGTATTCTTTGGAAGAATCCTGCAGACAACGACTTCATTCTTTCCTATATTCGCAACTTCTGCTAACAGTTTCGACATATTTATACAATTTATTTGGATCTCTGTTTACGATGGTGCCATGTATAGCAGGTTCTTATATTATATCTGGAAACAGGTTTCTGATCAAATTTTGGAATTTAACAGATACTAGTATATTGATACACAACCAGACACCATCATTTAACCGAAATCTTGTTTATCTTTCATCGTTAACGAAGTTTCTCCCTCTACCGCACAGCAGCGAAAGAAAGTTCGTTATTGGTTAATCTAAAACGGAAAACAGTATTTATTAAATCGACTCATAATTTTTGTGTGCACTTGTGTCCCGGCTTGTCTGCTGAATGAGATCTAGCAAAAAAAATCTATATTTTTGCAATCAATTGCGACCAACGATAATGTAATCCTCCTGCAAGGAATAAATCATTTCGTAATTTTCGCCTGCTGCAGTACATACCAAAAGGACAGCGACCTGAACTCCACAAATGAACGAAAGGACGAAATATCATCGGGCAATCTTCGAGTGAAGGTCGCCCGCAGCAACCCATCTTATTTGCTTATGGGATTTCGATCAATAAAAATCATGAACATTTACGCGATTTCTAGCTGGAAAAGATACGACTGCATACGTGCCTCCGAACGCATCCAATAATGTGTGTGTTCCTCAGCGTCGTTTCACGGCCAAGTTCCTACTATCATACTATACCCGACCATTCTAGATGAAAAGACATCTCACAAACAATTCATGTGTTTAATAACCATATGTCTAGTAGCCCAAGGTGCCCATTTATTCAGCGTAATAACATCATTAGCGAGGCCGTATAAACGACATAACCTTTTCGACGTGGGTTATATGCAAATGTAAGAGCCAAATTACGATTCGACTTTGTTATTATTTGTCAACATCCCTAAATAAATTGGGGCAATATCGATGGTTGTTGGGTGGGTATCCTAAAGGAATGATGAAATTTACAACATTGAACAACCATATCAAATTATTACTGCCAGCTAATATGGGACGAGGTGATATGGTACCAAGTGGAAAGTAAATCAAAAAGTCGCGTCTCTTTCTTCAGTCAACAATAATTGTTTTAGAATAATCTTTCTGTCCTCGTCGATCCATCAGTTTTGTCTGGCAATTCTGAACAGATTGCCCTTCGTACATGATGCGGAAATAGAGAACTATTCAGAACGTTCCATAGGCCAACGGGTCGGTCTGATGAGCACATACGAGCAACTTCATTTAATAGGCTTTTCTGAGCGACGGAGTAGGTTAATATATTTTATTTATATA
>SDVV010029120.1:0-11862 GCA_016164225.1 Gammarus roeselii
ATGTATCAGTTTATCACATGATTCACCAATTAATTTATATGTATAAACATTTAGTATATTTGATGCATCTTCAATACTGAAGGTATGAGCAACTTGTTGAGGAACAAGTTCCACATGTTCCTCAACAAAAATTAACAGATACGTTAAGGGACACTGGAATGTACAATACAGTTTGGCTTTGATATTTGTGAAGGGGAATTCTCCATTTTTATCACTCCGGAACATCAGAATAATAAAGCTAATTACTTGGTACGGCCGTTGCAGGAATACGATACGTAACGTAAATATTAAATGCACTAAATTCAATGCACTATTATATAAATTGACAAGGAAAACAACTTGGTAAATTGAACACTTCTACCTGTCGAAATGAACTCATGTTGATGAAGTATCTTTCAATCAGTAGCTTCATAATATACAAGCCAGGTTGTCAGGAGACCGAATCAAAGACCTCTGTCATGCTCTTGTCAGATGATAGTTCGTTTCATTTATGAAATTAGGCTGCGCTCAATTTCGTGGTCTTTGTGGGAAAAAAATTATTTGAACATAAGTTCATCAAAAGTTCTGATAAATTACTTGATCTGCTTGGGAAGTGTTCAGCAATTTGTCTGCATCCATCAGAAATGAAAAAACTGCAAGTAGCAGCTTGTATTAAATTAAACCTGTCAAGGCGTTTATACGTTAAATTGATTCAGTTGAAAGCAAATCAAATGTAAACACTAATGCAGTACCGTTCAAAGTTGTCAGAGAACCTTTGAAACAAAACTCTTTATTCGTGCACAAATTCTATTATGGGGTCAATTGGCGAATATCAAGATATTGAAATTTAGGACGTTAAATCCGTAGCGTACAATGAATTATTCTCCACTTTAGTTCCAAAAAAATTTCTTCATAAATGACTGCCAAATGAGATCATTCTCCCCCTTAACTTCCAGTGAAGTTTTTCATAAATTACTGCCAAATGATGTCATTCTCCCCATGAACTTCAAGTAAAGTTTCTTCATAAGTAACAGCAAAATAATAGTGTGTTTTTTAAACAAGATCGCATATATAACATACTCGAAGTTAATCTGTCATAATTAGTACCTGAATATTATTACAGACTCAAACAAGAGTCCCATACTGGACTTCGGTAACGCCGACGTGTAGGGAATGAATGCACGTCCAGCATTATCGCATGATAGTGCCAATGTTGGTGCACAGTTTCAGAAATCAGTTAACAATCTAAACCATAAATATGATGAATAATTGGATTGGCTAAGAGAGGTAAAGTTAAATATGTTGGGGCCATGCTGGTGATGAAGGATTTGTTAATAGGATTACTTTAGTTCATCAAATAATTCGGTTTATTTTACATTAATCGTGGTGTAAAAAATAATTCCAATGGGCTTTTATTTTAGAAAATGTACTCATGTATGATACACGGCAAATAGAATATTTGAACTGGATTTACACAACAAAATTTGTTAGCAATCATTTTTGTAGTTGTATTCTACACGTACGGTTTCCTGAAGCTGAAACATGTAATTAACATTCTAATTTTTACGTCCTATAAATGGTTGAAATAAAATCAGATTTGTATCATTACCAAAATATTTAATGGTTGAAATAAAATCAGATTTGTCCCGTTACCAAAATATTTAATTGTTGAAATAGAATCAGATTTGTCCCATTACCAAAATATTTAATTATTCAAATAAAATCAGATTTGTCCCAATACCAAAATATTTAATTGTTCAAATAAAATCAGATTTGTCCCATTACCAAAATATTTAATCTTCAACCTTCAGCGTCGAAGTTGGTCGTGCCCTTCCGTTGCGTTAATTCACTTTAAACATTATTAGGGAATGCCTTGATTAAATCCATTACCAAAACGTGATGTTATGATTGGTTGCACGAGGTAATGATAATCATACCATCTCATTTTTCTTAATGCATCCATCGTGACGGATAACCTTCAAATATTCAATGTGATTTTTTTTTCATCAATTAGTACCTGTCTACAGAAATTTGTATAGCAAATAATCCAATTATTATTGTCACTGAAACCACAAGTAAACGAGAATATCAAGTAATTAATCTTGTTGCGCAAAAAAAGTGAGAACGCCCGGAGATTGCACGATGACGGTAACCTGAGAATAATTTGATTTATGGGGATGGAAAATGGTGATGGGAATCTTTTTTCCGGAATGAGCGCCTCTCGACAAGAGCAGGGCAAATGGAAAACCTTCCCTTGAATTTCATCGATTGGATCACTCATTCTCAGTACCGAATGTGGAGGATATAACAGAATAAGCAAGGCGAATGATTTAACTTCGGAGACATACGAAACTTGACATTTCAATCATTTGACCAACCATCATTATTTATCCTATAATGTCCGAAGCCGCCTCCACACTCCACACACTAATGACCTAAGCCCCTCCACTCTATTTATTAAGCTTGGTAGTGTCCGGCCTGAGGCAGAAGATGGAGATTATTAGCTCAGGCATCCTAGGCGTAAGGAAACTAGGAAGCCAGTATTGGCCGACGCTTGCCAGGGAAATATGAGGCCAGCATTGGCCGACGCTTGCCAGGGAAATATGAAGCCTGTATTGGTCGACGCTTTCCAGGGAAATATGAGGCCAGTATTGGCCGATGTTTGCCAGGGAACTATGAGGCCAGTATTGGCCGACGCTTGCCAGGGAAATATGAAGCCTGTATTGGTCGACGCTTTCCAGGGAAATATGAGGCCAGTTTTGGCCGACGCTTGCCAGGGAACTATGAGGCCAGTACTGGCCAACGCTTGCCAGGGAAATATGAGGCCAGTATTGGCCGACGCTTGCCAGGGAAATATAAAGTACAAGGAAAAACAAATCCATCGTGACATGCGGAAGCCGGAGAGTAGAGGGCAGCAGTTAGTTAAAGTAGTAAATGAAATTTGAATTCAGTTTGCTTGCCGGCAATCTCCGTAAATACTTGCGAAACAGTCTATGTAAACACTCTTAAATTGATCGGAACTACCAAAACATTTTAGAAGTGCTTTTTTCCCTGTACATGGAAGCATAGGACGGAACAAAGCAATATCGACATTCACTCGTCAAAAATGTAGGTAATGGATGACCCAGGTGACAAATTTTGTTATGCATCTAATCCCGAACACGGAAAGATTGATACAGTCACTCCTTTAGATGCTGAGAATGGACGATGGGAGAATGGTGAGAAGATTGGAGAGAGCGAAAATTAGTTGATTTATTCCTAGAAGAAGACCGAAGTTTTAGTGGAAAGATAGCGGCCTCATAAATCCCTGGCAAGCGTCGGTCAGTACTGGCCTCATAATTCCCTGGCAAGCGTCGGTCAATACTGGCCTCATAATTCCCTGGCAAGCGTCGGTCAGTACTGGCCTCATAATTCCCTGGCAAGCGTCGGTCAATACTGGCCTCATAATTCCCTAGCAAGCGTCGGTCAATACTGGCCTCATAATTCCCTGGCAAGCGTCGGTCAATACTGGCCTCATAGTTCCCTGGCAAGCGTCGGTCAGTACTGGCCTCATAATTCCCTGGCAAGCGTCGGTCAATACTGGCCTCATAATTCCCTGGCAAGCGTCGGCCAATACTGGCCTCATATTTCCCTGGCAAGCGTCGGCCAATACTGACCTCATATTTTCTTGGCAAGCGTTGGCCAATACAGGCCTCAAATTTCCCTGGAGAGCGTCGGCCAATACTAGCCTCATAGTTCCCTGGCAGGCGTCGGCCAATACTAGCCTCATAGTTATCTGGCAGGCGTCGGCCAATAATGGCCTCATAGCTTCCTGACGAGCGTCGGTCAATACTGGCCTCATATTTCCCTGGCAAGCGTCGGCCAATACTAGCCTCATAGTTCCCTGGCAGGCGTCGGCCAATACTAGCCTCATAGTTATCTGGCAGGCGTCGGCCAATAATGGCCTCATAGCTTCCTGGCGAGCGTCGGCCAATACTGGCCTTATATTTCCCTGGCAAGCGTCGGCCAATACTGGCCTCCTAGTTTCCTTCCGCCTCGGATGCCTGAGTCAATAATCTCCATCTTCTGCCTCAGGCCGGACTCTACCAAGCTTAATATATAGCGTGGAGGGGCTTAGGTCATTATTGTGTGGAGTGTGGAGGCGGCTTCGGACATTATCGGATGAATAGACTTCCTACTCCCTGTGGAGAAGGGTAGAACCGAGTAATGTGCGAGGATTTTGGAAGATAATGGTTGGTGGTCAAATAATTGAAATTTTGAGTTTCATATGTCTCCGAAGTTAAATCATTCGACTGACCTTATTCTGTTATATTCTCCACGATCGATAGTTAAGATGAGTGATACCATCAATGATTGAGTGATACCATCAATGTCTGAGTGGTACCATAAATGAATGAGTGATACCACCAAGGAATGAGTGACACTATCAATGAATGAGTGATACCATTGATGAATGAGTGATACCATCAATGAATGAGTGATAACATCAATGAATGAGTGATACCATAATTGAATGAGTGATACCATTAATGAATGAGTGATTCCATAATTGAATGAGTGATACCATCAATGAATGAGTTATACCATAATTGAATGAGTGATACCATTAATTGATGAGTGATACCATAATTGAATGAGTGATACCATAATTAAATGAGTGATACCATCAATGAATGAATGATACCATCAATTAATGAGTGATACCATCAATGAATGAGTAATACCATCAATGAATGAGTGATACCATCAATTAATGAGTGATACCATCAATGAATGAGTGATACCATCAATGAATGAGTGATACCATCAATGAATGAGTGATTTCATCAATGAATGAGTAATAACATCAATGAATGAGTGATACCATCAATGAATGAGTGATACCATAATTGTAAGAGTGATACCATCAATGAATGAGTGATACCATCAATGAATGAGTAATACCATCAATGAATGAGTGACACCATCAATGAATGAGTGATACCATAATTGTAAGAGTGATACCATCAAGGAATGAGTGATACCATCAATGAATGAGTAATACCATCAATGAATGAGTGACACCATCAATGAATGAGTGATATAATCAATGAATGAGTAATACCATCAATGAATGAGTGACACCATCAATGAATGAGTAATACCATCAATGAATGAGTAATACCATCAATGAATAAGTGACACCATCAATGAATGAATGATACCATCAATGAATGAGTGACACTATCAATGAATGAGTGATACTATCAATGCGATTCAATACGAGATTTTCCATTGGCCCTGCTCTTTTCAAGATGTACCCATTCTGGAATATTTCGTCCCTCATCATTAACAATTTCGAATCATAATTAAAAAACAATCATATTATTTTTCAGGTATCCTTCGTCGTACAATTTTCTGACGATTGCACTTTTAATGGTAAATAAGATTAATTTCTATAAAATTCTTGGAGTTCTCGTTTACATGTGGTTTAAAATATAATATTAATGGGATTATTAATATGCAATTTCCCGTGGACAGCTGACAATTATAAAAAAAACATTTAAAATTTGAAGGTCATTCGTCACGATGCATTAAAAAAGTGATGACGGGATACTCATCCCTTAGTGCAATCAATCATCCGATCGCGCATACATACAAGATTTATTCCACTAAACACTAGGAAGAGGACCATTGCCTGGAAACCTGGGCGAAGAGCACTCCAATTTTTTCAATATGTTTCCAAAATTTTATACCTCATATGCTCATTTTGGTGTAGAATCAACATCTAATTTGGGGGACTAAATAACCGCTAAGCTCTGTGGCAAGCCAATATATTGGCATGCCCTCGGAGAAAGAGATGAATCCGTTGAACAAGTGGAACTACCAGTCTGTGCTCGACACTTCGAGACATGACCTGTCTGAAACCTAAGTATCTTTATCCCATTTCAACTCGCCTTCTAATGTAATCGTCGTTTTGGCTCGACCGTTTTCCCCCGTGGCTGAAATGCCCCAGGGTAGTAGCTTGTTGGTAGCCGGTATGATGTGTGAGCTGTGGGCTTCTCTCTTCTCTAACCTTTCGACTAACTCGAAGTAAGCACTTGGAATTGTTTTGTTTAATTTACGACTAACACAGATACAGGTACAGACACTATGCCCCATCTCACACCCTCAAGGCGCACCTCACACCCTCATACGCTCAAACTCACACAACTTAGCCCTTTTGTGCTAAAGGGTCCGGCCGGTACCCCCTCAACATACACTCTGGGTCACGAGTGCAGTCCGAGGATCTGTCGTCAGCAGCAGGGCCCGACAGTTTTCACTGGTTTACCCCCGCCGCATCATAATAGCCGGGCCCTCCCCACCCACGACCATCCCGACAGCGGGGTGACAAGGGCGGGAAAGCACATCAGAGGAACGTCAAAATCAACCATTTACGACCATTCTCCACTCACGCCTGTTCATTGCCCGCTCTCGCGCCAACTCCACATTCATGTTTCTCTTTCCCAACGCCTGCTTCACACCATCCATCCACTCACCTTCGGTCTACCTCTAGACCTGCGACCACTCGCCTCAGCATTCATCACCCTTCTCACCAATCTCCCTTCGTTCATTCTCTTCATGTGCCCGAACCATCTCAGAACACGCGAATCCAGTCTGTCCTCCAACTTCTTTTCCATCCCTGTTCTGATTCGAACCACGTCGTTGGTGATCCGGTCTCTCAGCGTTACTCCAGCCATGCTCCTAAAACATTTCATCTCGAAAACATTCAACCTTCTTCTCTCCTCTGCTCTCACCCCCCAAGCCTCGGCTCCGTAGAGCACAGTTGGGACAACAACACCCTCATACAACCCTCTCTTTGCTGCCATCCCCAACGTCCTACAGCTCATTACACTCTTTAGTGCACCCAACACTTTACATCCCTCCTTCACTCGCGCCTCCACTTCAGTTTCCATTAGTTCAGTAATCTCCACATGGGAGCCCAGATGCTTATAACACTAAACTTCCTCCATGAGCTCTCCATTTAGGGTGACCAATTTTGGTCGCATCGACATTCCTCGAGCATCTCATTAATTTACTCTTACCGACGTTCACTCGAAGCTTCCTCCTCTCACACACTTTACCAAACTCAGACACTAGCCTACATAGCTTCTCATCCGAATCCGCAACCAGGGCCGTATCATCAGCCTATAGCAACTGGCTCAACTGCCAACTCCGCCCATTCGCTTCCAACAGTTCCAAGCCATGACCCAGCACACTCGCGTTTACCTCCCTGACCACTCCATCCATATAGGGGTTGAACAGCCAGGAAGACATCACGCAGCCTTGTCTTAGTCCCACTTTCACTGTGAACCAATCACTCTGACACATGCTCGGCTGTCAGCATAGAAACTCTGCACCGCTTTCATAAGATGTCCGCCCACTCCATACAAACGCAGCACCCTACACAGCGCTTTCCTGTCAATCCTGTCGTATGTCTTCTCCAGATCCATGAAGACCCAGAACACATCTTTTCATTTGGCAAGGTACTTCTCACAGACCTGTCTCACTGCAAAAATCTGATCGGTACAACCTCTACCACTCCTAAAGCCACACTGTTCCTCTCCAATTGCACAATCCGTACAGTCTCTAATCCTTTTGATGAGCACTCTCCCGCACAACTTACCAACCACACATAACAGACTGATACCTCTCGAGTTGCAGCATTCATTTTTATCTCCTTTGCCCTTATATAGCGGAACAATGCAGGCACTGCGCCACTCACCGGTACCGCGCCTGTCACAAAACACGAGTTCAGTAACCTCACCAACCAGTCGACAATCGTTACTCCACCCTTCTTCAGGCACTCGGTTGCAACGCCATCCAAACCTGGGGCTTTCCCTGCTTTCATCATGTCCACCGCCTCCTGCACCTCTTCCCTGATAAAGTGCGAAACAAGTCTTCCTCCCAAAACTGGCATCCGAGCACTACCACCCACAGCAACAATGTCGGCCTCTCTGTCGTCCTCGACATTCAACAACTCATCAAAATATTCGGCCCACCTCTTCCGTACATTACCACTTTCCAACAACAACTGGCCGTTTTCATCTTTCACCACTTCCTCCCTTCCGGTCTCTTCCTTTCTCACCCTCTCCACCTCTTTCCAGAACATCTTTTTGTTCTCCTCAAAATTCTCGCACAACCGTCTGCCCCACCTGGCATCAGCGTCCCTTTTGGCTCTCCTCACCACCCGCTTCCCCTCGTTTCTCCTTTCTTTGTAGCTTTCATGAGCCAGCTCCGACTTCACCTGCAACCACTCCTCAAACGCTCCTCTTTTCCGTGCCACCGCCAGTTTGACCTCCTCGCTCCACCACTCGCAGCCTTTCCGCCTGCACCCTTCCACATGGCGCGCACCACACACACCTTCTTCGCACATCTCAGCAACGCATTCCTTAACGTCTCTCACTCTTCCTCCACATCTCTCAGGTCCTCTCCTCTCACGTTGTCATATTCTTCCTTCAACGCCTGCTGGAACTCCTCGGCTCTACTTTTCACGTTCAGTCCACTCGTTTTCACTACCTCTCTCCCTCCTCCCACTCGTTTGTTGCCCTTCCACTTCTGCTACACTCTTAATCTACCTTCCACCAGCAGATGATCAGACACCTCTCCACCCTCCCCTCTCAACACTTGCACATCCAACAGCCTCCCCAACACTCTCCTCTATATTAGCACAAAATTCTTCAGTGCTCTCTCCACCATTGCACCATGGGTCATCCTTACCAATGTGTACTTGTTAATATCTCGCTTCTTGAACAAACTGTTCCCGACCACCAACTCTTGCTCCATACACAGACCTATCAAGTTTTCTCCACTGTCATTTCTACCGGGTACACCATACCTTCCTATCACATTCTCCACCACTTCATCTCCAACTCTCGCATTAAGGTCACCGAGTACAACTACATTGAATCGACCTCTAAAACTCTCAATACCCTCACTCAGGTCAGTCCAGAATTACTCCCTCTACTCTTCACTCCTCTCGCTGACAGGTCCGTAAGCACTCACAACTGCCCATCTATCTACGCCTAACTTAACTTTCACCCACATCAATCTCGAGAACACCTCTTTCCATTCGGTAGCGCTTCTAGCCAACCGATCACTCAATATCAAGACCACACCTTCTCGTGCTCTACCTTCCTCCACACCAGACTTTCGTCCACTCACCACAACAAACTCACATTCACCAATCTCCCTCCTCTATACATCATTCGTACTACAGCCACGCACATTCAGCGACCCTAACAATAGGGTTCGGACTAACACGATGTCACAAAACATTTTTGCAATGTTCCAAGTGAGCAACAGATCTCAGACTTGGACTGTAGGTAGGACATGATACCCAATCAGAACGGAAAACATCAATAACTTGAATATAAATATATTTGATGTGATATAAAAAATCGGTTTATTTGTGGAAGAAACTCTTTTCAAAGTAAACCCTATATATTTAATCAATAATTTGGAATAAATTTCTTAATTCATATAGAAAAAGAGGAACGGTTTTTGCCTCAGTGTAGTTGGCAACGAAACTGATTTCGCAGGCCTAAACAAATGAAAAGGTGGATACCGGATCTTTTTTTTCTATAGATATCTTTATTCGATAAATTATTGCCGTTGAGGTTGCCGTCGTTTCAACGAGAAGACATGATGGAGGTATTTTATAATTATTCAATGTGTCCATTTTTTAGTTTTTTTTTATAAACCCATTATAGAAGGTGTTTTCTGTATGTATACAATATTAATGGAGTTTCCTCCAGTGTTTGACATGATTTCAGTCGTTGAATAAACAAATAAAAATTCTATTGGTGCCGTAATTAAGTTTACGGACTTATGTCCCCTGATATTGAACCGCACGACAAGGTCAACGCGCAGAAATGCGCTACGATATACTTTCATTTATATAGTTTATTATAAATTTATATTTCTGCATAAATCAAATCACTCATATTTTTCATTGCATAACATCTTGTGTGTAACCGACCCTATACAGGATCCTCGTGTAATAAAATAACCGTTATGCTCACCGTGATTTTACAAATATTATCTTTTAATTTCAGTTTCAGGGAAACAGGGAGAAAATTTCCTTGCGGATTTTTTTTCCTAGAGATTTTGAAATTTACCCAATCTGGTATCTTATTACTCAAAGTCAAAATTCGGTTCAGAAGAGTTTTCTCAGAGATATCTTTGCAGGTACACAAATTTCATATTGTATCAAACTGGCAAAAATTTAGAAAAAACATCATATACGAATTGGAATATCTAAACTGCTAATCTTAGCAGTTTAGATATTTCAATTCGTTTGAAAGCACCCAACAAAAAATATCTGTATGTGATTGGGTGGAAATTGGACGTAGTGGCAGTTCTGAAATTTATCAATCAAAACTTCTGAAATTGTGTCCACACCTCTTCCTTGGATGTGGTCGAGTAGGAGCATAATGCTAGTCCAGGAAGCCCATGCAATCCCCCGTCTCCTAAACTTGCACTATCTGCAAACTACGTGTCACAGAATTCTCTCTCTAACGCAATACGCAAGGACTGGGAAGGCCTGCCCTAATATCCCAATTTGAAAGCATAGCTGCATCGCTCGGCTTGAAGTCTAAACGGTTTACAATTTCGACGCGCAATTTGTTGTATGTATGGTAATACAAAGTGCCTGATCACTGTATTCCATACCAATCTAGTTAGCATCCATATTGATTCTGAACCCGAACTAAAACCATAATTGGTATTACCTAACTGACTTACGCCAAGCGGTTTTTCAATGGCACTGTACATAAAACACCTAGCATGTTCAATAGAAATCAGGCAAAAAAAAGAGCAATTGTCTCTCATAATTAAACCTATTGAAATTGCTTTTGAATTATCTTTATAGTGCTTCCATCCGTGCATAACAGTTAAACAATGTCCAGAAGTTTTAACAATTAACATTACAGTAAAAAACGGTCAAGAAATTACTCTTTTTATTAATAATATTTTCGTACGCATCTTTTTTTATCTGGTTAAAACAATGAACAATTTAGTTGAAAACATAAATCATGAATTAATTTTGTTGAAATGTATTGCGCGTTGTTTAAAGTTTATTGCTTTGTTTAATTGTTGCGCGTAATATGAAGGTAGCTCAAAAATATGATACACAACCCATCTGAATAAATGACCAACGTCCAACCGCCGCAGAGCCTTTGCCTAGTGCACGTGCCGGTACATTGGAACCGGTCTTAAAATTGGTCAACGTCCAACCTCCACAGAGACTTTGCCTAGTACATGTGCCGGTACATTGGAACCGAACATACAGGTGTTTGCGGTCGATAGTTTTGCACCTTGGGTGTCAGCGATGGTCTGGACATCCTCTTCCGCAAACAGCACTACTTTATCTGCAACAGTTCACTATAATCTCTCTGTTGTCTGGCAAAGCAAGGGTTTGTTACTTAATCTGAAATATCTCGAACGAGTTCTTTCACGGGATGGATGGTACGGTGATTTCATAATAGCCTACAGACGGTTCCATCAGGATCAAAATGATCAAGTGTCCAATTGTTGCTGCTTCATAACTAAACAACAACAATTGATCCAAACTCCATATTTTATTACTTTGTTTTAACCAATTGAAAAAATGTTCTATGGTATTCAAAGTTTCAAGCTTAGTTTAGTTCTTGTTCAGAAATTTGCGTATTATTTTATACAAATTTGATAAATTGTTATCCCATTTGCAGATCGTACAACTTCTGATAAAATGCTTAACATTTTTTTACCAATTACATGATATAAAAAAATGAAAATCGGTCGCGTAATTCATGTAACACGGGTATTTGATGTTGACCAGTGTGAGACATTACACAATAATTAGCTTATATATATATATATTTA
>SDVV010029121.1:0-11862 GCA_016164225.1 Gammarus roeselii
ATATAGTTACAGCCTCACTCATTTTTTGTAAGTTGCCGTTTATTTCATAATTGAATATTTTGAACGTAACATCTCTCAAGTTTTTGAAAATATGCAAACTTTTACTGGATGAGGAACGACACGGTTTGAGAGCCTTAAAAACACCAAACGAATATTTATGACCGTCATTTCGTCGGTCAGCCTTGGGGCTAAAGGTGACAAGCGATATTTCACCCATTATTTATGTATGGGCAGAGGTTTACAGCCGTCGAAGTTCATGGCTATCTGTCTTCAGCGTCGACCAAATTCCAGTCACTAGATACCTCTTTCAATTACCTTGCCCAAATTTGTACCCTGGAAATCTGACAAAGTATTAGACAAGAACTTTTAGATGGTGTATCGTCCTCAACACCTCCTGTCCCACTCGTCCTTCATGACTGGTGGTCGCCGGCTGGCTGGCCTGTCTCACTCGTCCTTCATGACTGGTGGTCGCCGGCTGGCTGGCCTGTCTCACTCGTCCTCCATGACTGGTGGTCGCCGGCTGGCTGGCCTGTCTCACTCGTCCTTCATGACTGGTGGTCGCCGGCTGGCTGGCCTGTCTCACTCGTCCTCTATGACTAGTGGTCGCCGACTGGCTGGACAGCGCAATGCATCATCAACGAGCATCGAGAATTTATGAGACCCACGTTGTTTATGAGGAGGAGCTGGCGCGCGTTCGGAGAAGATGGTGACGTATGTATAATTACGATTCCTCATATCGACCGCTACTGAACATAGCGACACTTCTACATGCTTCGTCCCATCTGCAGGTGGAGTTAGAGCAATGAATAACCGTTACACCGTCCGCACACGATGGAGTTCGAGCCATGAATAACCGTTACACCGTCCGCACACGATGGAGTTAGAGCAATGAATAACCGTTACACCGTCCGCACACGATGGAGTTAGAGCAATGAATAACCGTTACACCGTCCGCACACGAGGTTCAAAGTCCCGAAAGCCTTAACACTTTTGAACGGTGAGTCACGCCTCCTCGGCATTACAGTCAATGAACACGCACTCTCCTGCGTGTTCATATGCTGTGATCCCGAGGAGGCATGACTCATCGTTCAAAAGTCATAGGGTGAGATGAGTACGAAGTACTCATCTCTTCTCTGCGCAGACTAATTATAAGATGATGAAGTCTTATCATTTAAATTGTCACAATTACCAGAGTTATTTTAATAACATGCAGATATGCTGTTTTACACGCACAAATATCATCGATGCGGCCAAAGTACAGAATTGAGTGTTCAGTAAATCATTTCTTGTACGTTGTGTTGTTATGAATGTATTGCTACACACGTCTCGACCGAGAATACAGTAGTGTGCAATTCAGTCATAGGTTTATAAAAAATCATGGGACTGGTAAGGGAGCTGATACATTTAGTATGTGAGGGACCACCCTTGACATGTATAAGCAGTTCCACTCGCTTTGGTATGGAATCCATCAAACTTAAACACGTTAGTGCTTACTTTTTTTTCGTCATGGTTCGCTAAATTATAGCCAATAGATTCTGAATTGGGTTCATGTCAGGTGAATTGCCCGGTTGAACTGGGATGGTCAGTCCCCGTTCTCCGAAGAGTGCGCGCATTTCCAGAGACTCATGGCACGAAGCACTTCAACCAGGACACATTCATTCATCAACAGTCAAAACCCACACCTATGAATATATTTTGGGTGTCTTTTCCGGCTGAAAATTCAGGACGGCTTGTTACTAACCATTCTAGATTGACCTGGGAATTCTACAGAAATGAACCCAATGGAGAAATTATCTGCCCGAATCAAACGTAGAATCGAGAAAGACGACTGTTCGATGATGCAGAGGCTGATTTGTGTTGTTATCAAGACCTGGTACCACGACGACAAAATGTCAAGACGACTGTTCGACGATGCAGAGGCTGATTTAAGTTGTTATTAAGACCTGGTACCACGACAACAAAATGTCAAGACGACTGTGCGAAGAAGCAAAGGCTAATTTGTGTTGTTATTAGGACCTGGTACCACAACGGCAAAATGTCAAGACGACTGTTCGACGATGCAGAGGCTGATTTAAGTTGTTATCATGACCTGTCAAGACGACTGTGCGAAGAAACAGAGGCTAATTTGTGTTGTTATTAGGACCTGGTACCACAACGACAAAATGTCAAGACGACTGTTCGACGATGCAGAGGCTGATTTGTGTTGTAATTAAGACCTGGTACCACGACGACAAAATGCCAATAAGACCTGGTACCACGACGACAAAATGCCAATAAGACCTGGTACCCCGACGACAAAATGCCAATAAGACCTGGTACCACGACGACAAAATGCCAATAAGACCTGGTACCACGACGACAAAATGCCAATAAGACCTTGTACCCCGACGACAAAATGCCAATAATGTGGTCAAGTTTGGTGGATTCCATGCCGAAGCGAGTGGAACTTCTTATTAGAGAAAGGGGTGTTCATATCTCATACTAAATGCATCAGCTGTCTTACCACTAACATGTTTTTAATAAACATAAAGTGATAATTAAATGTATTGTTTGATCACTCTCCGGAATACATTGCACACTACTGTGCGTATGACGTCGGCATTATGAAGGTTCAAAGAGAGGAGTCGACAATTACCGCCAGATGAAGATCGACTACAGATTTGGAAAGACGACATAAATCCCAAAAAAAACACTCACTCATTTTGGCACATCAACCAAGTAAATCATTGGAAGGTTTAGAAAAACCCCTAGCTGGGTTCTAGTCATATTTTTTTCCATTTGTGCGGTTTACAAAGTGCATAATTAGTCATGGACATTGACGAACGATGCCATGCATATCCCTCGAGAAGCGAAAACATCGAGAGACCGAAAGAGAGGGTGACCGGTGACCGAAACAGAGGGTCAATTGGCGGTTAATAACGAGGTACATACATCATCAAGGGACAGGAAGCTCAAATAGATAGAGTATCTTGGTCGAACTGAATGCCTTTGGGTTATCATATATTCACCTCTGTTGAACTAAAGGGTGTAGGTACATATATTACATATTCACCGCTACCGAACTGAATGGCGAAGGGACACCATACACTCACCAATGTTGACCCAAAGGGTGAAAGGATATCACACATTCACCGCAGTCGAACAGAATGATGTAAGGATATCACACACTCACCTCTTACGAACCGATTGGTGTAAGGATGTCTGACATTCACCGCTGTCGAACCAAGTGGTGTAAGGATGTCACACATTCACCGCTGTCGAACCGATTGGTAAAATAATGTCACACATTCACCGCTGTCGAGTCGATTGGTGTATGGATGTCACACATTCACCGCTGTCGAACTGATTAGTGCATGGATGTTACACATTCACCGTTGTCGAACCGATTGGTGTATGAATGTCACACATTCACCGCCGTCAAACCGATTGGTGTAAAGCTGTCACACATTCACCGCTGTCAAACCGATTAGTGAAAGTATGTCTGACATTCACCGCCGTCGAACCGATTGTTGTAAGGCTGCCACACATTCACCGCTGTCCAACCGATCAGTGAAAGTATGTCCGACATTCACCGCTGCCGAACAGATTGATATGGGGATGTCACACATTCACCGCTGTCGAACTAATCGGTGTAAAGAGATAACACAATAGCCGACATACACCTCCACCCTCACAAAATATTGTTCATTGCCATGAGATTTGTTTGAATATGTCATAAATAAATTTATAAATTTCTCGAGTCATGGCTCTGCGCAGAGGCAGTATCGTAACCAATGTGTGACAAGTGAATTCGAAAACACCATCGCATACTGTTCTTCGCGTCTGAGCTCCTAAGTTTACAAGTTTCCAGGGTATATAAACTATCATCTCTTTAGAGCGAGAGCAATAAGGCACCTCAGAGGGATACCCTCTAAGGGTAACTCCGGCTCACCCGCCTTTCCGCTGTGTCCTTGTTAACCACAAAATTTCATTTGTCCCTTTGTGTATATATGTTTTGAGTTAGATGATCCCTCCACCATCCCCCCCCCCCTTTCAGTTTGAAGCTACGTCCCCTCCTTTGGTGCACAAAGAGGCGAGCCCCCCACTGATACCGGGGTTAGAAAAGAAAAAATAAACTGTTACAAAAAAGTTTATATAGAACAAAAACCGTACACCAAAAATATTTATCTTTATGTCTAGTTATATGATTATATTTAAGGTAATTTTAGGAACGTATATAAATATACTTATATACATTTCAATTTGTATGTAAAGAAGGCCCCACCTTCATTCACCCAGAACCCCGGGTAGAAGCCGGGGATCAAACAATGGACAAAACCATGCCCTATCGGAGAGGGGCCGAAGGTCCCCCCAGAGCGTCGCAATCAAACCTGTCTGCAAAAAAGAACGACGAACACCTCATAGGTTCCTCATCGACATTAGCATCGACAGGAGACCTGACTCAGGTCGTTGTCGATGACACAAATGAACGCTCCTCAAAGCTGGACGCGAATATGATCGGAATGCAGAATGTCCTAGGCAAGATAAGCAAAATGCTGGGCTTTCCCGAGCTGGAGACTGAGGACTGCTCGGCACCCTCCAGTGAAGTCGATGAACGCCTCACTAAACTCGAGAACATTTGTGCAATTATGAATACCCGACTGGATGAGCTTATGAAGAGGATAGAGGCCAGGGAACCCGTAACCTGTTCGTGTGCTTTCGCTTCTGACCTCTCTGATAACATCGCTCTCCTCCCAGCCTAAACTCATAACGCCCGAACACCAAGAAACGTAAAGAGGCGACAATACACTCGATTTGATGACCACAACCTATTCAACAAGAGCCTTGTATTCCCAGAACACTTGAAAAGGACATTCGATGTCAATGACAGACCGGATATTTACCCATATAAACTACGAGAAGAACTGGGCTCCATGACTGGCAGTCCAATTCTCAACATCGCCGCCAGCGGTGACGACAGCTTCACCATTAAAGTAGACACAGAACTTCAAAGTGACACAATACTCTCCACCAACAGCATATGCGAAAAGCCTTGCAAAATCATACCACACCCAACTTTTTCCATGAGTTCAGGCCTGATTTACATCGAGGGTCTCCCAAGTGATGAAGCCGACGAGTTCATCACCGGACTCGTCCAATACGAGGAATGAATAGTTGAAACGAAAATCGCTCCAAAAATCAAACCGAAAAGGAACACCACCACGGCTTTTCTGCTTAAATTCAGTTGCCCCACCCCACCTAACCACATAGACATACATTTCTTTAACGCCAAAACCAAGGTTACACCCTCGAAAGACGTCCGATGCGATGCTTCAAATGCCAGAAATACAGGCACACGAGCAGAGATTGTCACGGTAAGCAAAGATGCTCACACTGCTCCCTGGACGACCACGATAAACGGGACGATCCCTTGTCGTGCCCATCCTAAGAATCTCACTGCTCTTACTTCAAAGTAAACAGTCACCCTACGGGACACGGAGACTGCCCCCAGAACAAGATTGAGAGGGAGATCATGCAATACCAAACGGAGCGCAAAGTCGGGCGACGAGAGGCTGCGGCCGCGGTTCTCTGCCCCTGGGCTGACCCTCCCACCTAGGAGAGAAGATCAGCATCATTTCCTACCCACTTCCTCATAACGCTTGTAGATAGAGGTGCAAATAAAGTTGCTCCCTAAATGAACCCATTCACCATGATGAATTTGCTCTCCAAACAACTGGGAGGCAGACCGATAAACATAAGCCGACAGGGAAAGAAGTATCTGGCCCACGTCGTAAATATCGAGCAAAGCAACGCTACTCAACGAATTAACAAAATAGACAAACACAAAGTAAATATCGAAATACATCCATTCTTCAATGCTACAAGATGAATTATATGCATTTCCAACTACCCTATCAAAACTGACCTAAGTGCTTTTGCAGCAGGTTTAGCAAAGGATTACGGAGTCACCAACGTTTCCCTAGCAAAATGGATCAAACCACAAAACATCCACACCACCGTGTATCAAATCACTTTCCCAGGACGTGACACACCGGAATTTATAGTAATCCCGGGTGAACAGGGAAAAACAAAAACTTACCCAGTGGCAACATGGCCTGCAATGTCCCAAAAAAATGCGTGGAATACGGCTACGTCATCAAATACTCCCAGCCATACATACCTCAACGCTGTAAGAGGTGCGCCGGCCAGCTTGACCGAAAGGACTGCACAGCCCACCAACCTAACTGCTACCACTGCTCATGCCTCCATGAGGCAGGTGACCGCGACTGCCCACAGCAGGCTCACACAAAAACAAGCTATCCAAATCTTTTACGACGAAACCCAAACTGCCGTAATTTAAATTACGCCAAAGCAGTTAAATCTACAACTGAGTCTGCGCCACCAGACGACACTCGTGTACCGTTAACACAAACTATTTCCATGACCCCAACACCCCTCTCCAGTACTAACAATACCACAACCAGCCCAGCGACCTCCTTCGTAATAGAGGCGGGCGTCCCAAGTAACGAATCCACCAGTGCCCAGAAGAGCACTGCGATGGATGCTGCCTCGGTTGACCACGAGGAGAGGTCCAATAACCCGAAAATCAAAAGGCGAAGAGACGAAGATTCCTCCGACGACGACCGCTGGGTTCACGACGCCCTCTCCCTACGAAGCAAAAAGGTTAGCAACAGCCCACGAACCACAGCTAACCTCGATCAGAGCGTTGGACGACTTCTGACCGTCTTAACTGTGACCGCACCCAGCGAAAACCAAAGTGAGGAATTCAACCCTCAGCCAACATGCCCGACACCAGAACATCTCACAGTGAGAACGACCATCGCCTGCGCGAGGGCGCGTTGAAAATCTTCAACGAAGAACTGATACCCGAAACCACTGATTGACCATGCACCGCACTTGACGCAAAGATCCCAATGACTACTACTCAGACCTCCATATTGTTTAAAAAAAACTCCATAGAAGAGAAACGCGCTCGCTCAAGAAGCAAACTCGAAAATCGCACTCACTCGTCCTCCTCCTCCTATAAGAGCACTCACAGCCGAGAACGCAGTGAGTCTAGGAGATCATGTTCTACAGAAAGCGGACGCTCTTGCGAACGCTCTCGATCTATGACACCTGCGCCTTATAGACACGAACACCACGAAAGTTCCTACAAGCCACGCGACCTCTAAAGATCATCAAGATCTGGGCGTGAAACAGATCCGAAATGAACAACAATACAATACTTCAGTGGAATTGCCAGGGACTTAGAAGCAAGAATGATGAATTATTATCGCTAATCTCCTCCCATAAACCTTTGGTGGTAGGCCTCCAGGAGATCAAACTCCGTGACACAGCCACCTTCACAATCCCTCAATATGTCAATAATGTTACTGCACACGGCGGATTGGCACTTATGATCCATCAGAGCATACCTCATCACTTCCTCCCTCTGAGAGCAGAACTCCAAGCCGTCGCAGTGAAGCTATGCATCTCAAGACCAATTACAGTGGTATCTATCTACTCGTCACGAAACCACGACCTCACGGAGGCTCTAATGACCGATCTGCTTAACCAACTGCATCATCCCGTACTCCTCCTTGGAGACTTCAGCAGCTACCACGAAGTGTGGGGATGCGTGAGAACAGACCCCAGGGAGTGATAATGGCCAACACCATGGACACTCACAACCTGGTCCTTCTCAACGACGGACAACCCACACGGATCACCCTCGAAAGTTAAACCGCCATCGATTTATCAATCTGTTCCCCCACTTTAGCTCCCCAACTCGTTTGGGGAGTCCTGCCATCAACACATGACAGTGATCACAACCCAGTGATCATATCGCTCCTTGCTAACCGACCAAACAATCCCGACACACAGGAACTTCGATTCAACTACCGAAAAGCCAGCTGGCAGGAATGCTCGACACATGTCGCTGGGGACGATGTGGAGGGGCTTCCCGAAGACATTTCAGAGCGCAACCTTGTCATACATCCATACGAGAAATTCTTAAGTGCAGCTGTCGCATGCAATTCCCAATATTTACCCCCAACTTTTTTCCCAAAACCTTGGTGGTGCCCGGAGGTACAAGAAGCAATGGACCAACGTGAAAGGATGTACCGGGCCTTCCGCCGCGCACGTTCCTCCAGGAACCGAGTAGCCTGGAAAAAGGATACTACCGTGTTCCGCAAACCTAGCGTGAAGAAGAATCGAGAAAACTGGACCCAATAAGTGAACACAATCAATCGAAACCCCCCTCTTTCCCAAGTGTGGGGAAAAATCAGACGTATCCAGGGTCGGTCCGAGAGACCTATCCACAAATTGTCGGACGGAGACACTGTTTACACTTCATACGCGAACATCACGGACAAACTAGCTCAGACTTTCAGCCAAATATCGCAATCAACAAATTATACGGCTTCTTTCCAACGGGAAAAGATCCTAAGATAAAGTGAGCATATCGACTTCACTTCCACAAATGAAGAATTATATAACAAACCTTTCTCCCTCCATGAACTACAATATGCTATCGACCACACTCGTGAAACCTCATCCGGGCCGGACCGAGTGCACATCATTATGATCAAACACCTTCCTGACAACGCTCTCCAGCATCTACTAAATGTTTTCAAAACGTTGTATTCAAATTCATTCTTTCCCAATCAATGGCGAGAAACCGTAATCATCCCTATACCCAAACCCGGAAAATGTCACAGGACCCGCATAACTATCGTCCCATTGCCCTAACTAGCGTCCTATGTAAGACTATGGAAAGAATGATAAATTCACGCCTAGTCGACTACCTTGAAATGCTTGCAGGCCTTAACAACATCC
Source organism: Gammarus roeselii (assembly GCA_016164225.1). Classification (NCBI taxonomy): domain Eukaryota; kingdom Metazoa; phylum Arthropoda; class Malacostraca; order Amphipoda; family Gammaridae; genus Gammarus; species Gammarus roeselii. The sequence goes on from SDVV010029121.1 coordinate 8,818, forward strand.
AGTGTGGTGACCGTAAACGCCACTTCACAACGGACCACCTCGAACGACTATAATCAGACATTAGACAGGCCTTCGTCCGAAGAGAACGTGTGGTTTCCATGTTTTCCGACGTTGCAAAGCATACGACACTACGTGGAAATGCGGGATCATGAAGGATCTCCACCGTAAAAGTTTGAGATGTCGCCTACCACGTTTCATTCACCAATCTTTAGAAAACCTCACCTTCAGGGTCAAGGTTGGCAACACTCAGTTTCCGTCATCCGATGAGCGCTTTTTCGCGGCTAAAAAGAATATATGTTCACTGTTTTTCCTACTTGTGGACAACCTGCTGACTTCGCTGAACATCAATCGTGAAGCTATTAAGCCTTCATTCTTCGACCGAATTCTTCAAATTAACACACCAGCATGGATGATCAACCCACCACCGGTCAACCTAGACCTGCAAGTGTACCCTAAAGCAACTACTCCAGCCAACGCGTACCGGCATGAATTCCTAAGACTACTTGTGGACAAATAATTAGAGCAACGCCATATATACACTGACGGCTCCAAAACCGCGGACGGAGTGGAAGCCGCCGCTGTGTGCGGGACATCCCACTCTCGGCCACCCTCCCACAACAGGCCTTCGTGTTCTCTGCGGAGCTCCACGCACACGGACTAGTCATCTCTATTGCTAAAACAGATCGCTTCCCAAATTCGTCGTATTCTCAGAGAGTCTGAGTGTCCTCACCCAGCTTAAAACACTGCACTACAAACATCCGTTCTACGTAAAAGCAGCACGACCTCTTTGTGATGACCGAGACGGGTCAGGCCGTTGAATTCTGCTGGATTCCCGAGCACGCGGGATTAAGAGGAAACGAGCTTTGCGGACTCGCTTGCTAAACTGGCATCTACTTACCAAGAACAATTTTTCGCAATATATTACCGGGACTGGTTCCCTATCATCAACTCCCATATAACATCCCGATGGGATGAAATGTGGCTACAGAGTGGACAAAAATTGTTTACAGTGAAACCCTCACTGGGAGAATGGGAAACAAAGTTCTCTAACAGGAAATACCAAGTGTTCATCAACCGCTTGTGCACGGGACACACGTGGATAACTCACAACCACCTGATGGACGTCGACGTAGGACCAAACGCACCACCTCGCCCCTGTTGCCACCAAGTAACTATCAGCGTGAAACAATTACTGATGGATTGCAACGCACTCGCGGCATCCCGACGAGCGTTTTTGAATCTCCCATGCGTCCTACAAAGCCTACTCACAGACCCAACCTACCGTAAATAGCTTATCGCTTGCGGAAAACACACCTGACTATACGAAGCTGTCTAAGCCCCAAACACCTGTGCAAATGAGGTGGTCTCTCCACCCCATTACGCACAGAGATAACAATGCATTTACGAAGATACCCGTTAACTCTTTACTCTCATGTACACGATAGTACGCGAATATGCCACAATTGAAATATGTACTTGATTTCATCTTGACATGACTAATATTTAAGTGAGCTAGGTCGTGCGAACTTACTCGAATCAATGACGGTCGCACCCTACGGGGAAGCCTATTATGACTTACGTTGAGGCTCCGGTGGATATGACGCTCAAATCAAATCAAATCGACAATTACCGCCAGATGAAGATCGACTACAGATTTGGAGAGACGACATAAATCCCAAACAAAAACGCTCACTCATTTTGGCACATCAACCAAGTAAATCATTGGAAGGTTTAGAATGATCCCTAGCTGGGTTCTAGTCATATTTTGTTCCATTTGTGCGGCTTACAAAATTGCATAATTAGTCATGGACATTGACGAACGATGCCATGCATATCCCGCGAGAAGCGAAAACATCGAAAGAAAAATTACTCGTCAGGCCACTGTTTTGTACGGTGACCGAAACAGAAGGTCAATTGGCGGTAAATAACGAGGTACAAACATCATCAAGGGACAGAAAGCTCAAACAGATAGAGTATCTTGGTCGAACTGAATGCCTTTGGGTTATCATATATTCACCTCTGTTGAACTAAAGGGTGTAGGTATATTACATATTCACCGCTACTGAACTGAATGGCGGACACCATACACTCATCAATGTTGACCCTAAGGGTGAAAGGAGATCACACATGCATCGCATGCGAACAGAATGGTGTAGGATATCACACACTCACCTCCTTCGAACCGATTGGTGTAAGGATGTCTGACATTCACCGCTGTCGAACCAAGTGGTGTAAGGAACATATTCACCTCTGTCGAACCGATTGGTATAAGAATGTCACACATTCACCGCTCGAGTCAATTAATGTATGGATGTCACACATTCACCGCTGTCGAACTGATTAGTGTATGGATGTTACACACTCACCGTTGTCGAACCGATTGGTGTAGGAAAGTCACACATTCACCGCCGTCGAACCGATTGGTGTAAGACTGTCACACATTCGCCGCTGTCAAACCGATTAGTGAAAGTATGTCTGACATTCACCGCTGGCGAACTAATCGGTGTAAAGAGATAACACAATCGCCGACACACATCTCCACCCTCACGAAATATTGTTCAGTGCTCTGAGATTTGTTTGACTAGCTCATAAATCAATTTATCAATTTCTCGAGTCATCAATTAGGTCAATGGATTCAAGGTTTGGAAGAGCCATAAAACAGAATAGGTTATCTTCATCAATGAGAGGCCTGACTGTGCGGGCCCTTATATAGACGTGACTGGCCTGCCCTGCACACTTAGAGACCTACCGCAGGCGGCGAGGGTTAGTGGGGCATAGACGCACAGTGGCAAAGTAACCTTTGTCATAATTTTAAAGATCACGGATTCACAATATTCTTCACCCGACAAACCTAAACATTTTAAGTATATAATTACTGTTCGCACGGGTCTACCAATAATGTTGGACATTGAATGTTGCCATATAAATATTTAGCGAATTTGAATTTACAGTGAAAAATATTTTACCATGGAATATTTTTACATGAGTAATTTACTGCATGAAACAAAAAACTATTGTGTATCGTATATATATATATATATATCT
>SDVV010029122.1:0-11862 GCA_016164225.1 Gammarus roeselii
GTGTGCAGTGGCGCCTCTGCACCAAAGACGGACAGCTGCATGTATGGCCGGACTACAGGTGTGCAGTGGCGCCTCTGCACCAAAGACGGACAGCTGCATGTATGGCCGAACTACAAGTGTGCAGTGGCGCCTCTGCACCAAAGACGGACAGCTGCATGTATGGCCGGACTACAGGTGTGCAGTGGCGCCTCTGCACCAAAGACGGACAGCTGCATGTATGGCCGGACTACAGGTGTGCAGTGGCGCCTCTGCACCAAAGACGGACAGCTGCATGTATGGCCGGACTACAAGTGTGCACAAGGTGACGGGTTAGCAAAGTGCAGTACGCCAGTCCAGTCAAGAAACAGAAGAGCCAGGACCTTCCCACACAGCAATCCTTGATGGGTGTTGTTGTGCTTGACGAGTCCAAGGGTGAGAAAGGACGTCGGACAATGTTGATGATGAAGTTAACGCATCGTCAACCATGGCATGAGTTTTTTATGTTTAAGGGGGGTTAATTTCCATGGAACTGGGATGAAAATGCACCTCCTTCATTAAAACAAAGCACGTGTCACGATTGATTGTATGTGCAGTGTTTGTCGTCGGGTGATTAAAATAATCCTGTGATGCGAGCAATGGTATACTAATCAGTGCAGCTCTGTTCCCGGCCCCAGCAAGTGCTTCAGCGCAGGCCTTACCAATATTAAGTACAATGTAAGTTGATCGACCTCCAACTAACTTCAGCTATAAAGCAACAACTGCACATGTTGGATTTTGGTTTTAGCTTTCAACGTCGATAAACTTTCTTTCAATACCACCCCTTAGGATGACCTTAGGATGCGCCAATATTGTCAGAGCAGCTGATTACGTACAGCAGCAGCTGTCCTTCACATACAACAGCAGCTGTCTTTCACCTACAGCAGCAGCAGCTGTCCTTCACATACGGCAGCAGCTGTCTTACACATATAGCAGCAGCTATTCTTTACATACAGCAGCAGCTGTTCTTCACATGCAGCAGCAGGTGTTCTTCACATGCAGCAGCAGGTGTTCTTCATATGCAGCAGTAGCTGTCCTTCACATGTCGCAGCAGCAGCAGCTCTCCTTCACATACAGCAGCTGCTGTTCTCCACATACAGCAGCAGCTCTCTTCCCCATACACCAGCTGCTGTCCTTCACACGCAGCAGCAGCAGCTGTCCTCCAAATATTACAGCAGCTGTGCTTCATAAACAGTAGAAGCGGTCATTTACATTTTACAGCACTTGACTTTTACATACTGCAGCAGCTGTCCTTCACATGCAGCAGCAGCTGTCCTTCACATGCAGCAGCTGCTGTCCTTCACTTGCAGCAGCAGCTGTCCTTCACATCAGCAGCAGCTGTCCTTCACATGCAGCAGCTGCTGTCCTTCACATGCAGCAGCAGCTGTCCTTCACATCAGCAGCAGCTGTCTTTCACATGCAGCAGCAGCTGTCTTTCACATTGTGCAGCAGCTGTCGTTAAAATACCACAGCAGCTGTCCTTCACATGCAACAGCAGCTATTATTTACACACAGTAGCAGCTGTTCTTTACGTAGAGCCGCAACTGTTCTTTACATATAGCAGCAGCTATCCTTCACACACAGCAGCAGCCGCCCTTCACTTGCAGTAGCAGCTGTTGTTCACATACAGCAGTAACAGCTGCTTTCACATACATCAGAAGCTAGCTTTCACATCCATCAGAAGCTGACTTTCACATGCAGCAGCTGCTGTCCTTCACATACGGCAGCAATCGTCATTCACTTACTGCAGCAGCTGCTCTTCACATTCAGCAGCTGTTGTGGAAAAGTTTTTTCACAATTTGAGTGCTGCGTTGCGGAGAGGAGACAGTGGGAGCATCGCTCCCCAATACCGCCCCCACACCCCTCATGACAGTATCCACGATGACCCCTCAACCATCTGTGGTGTGCGTAGCACCGACACCTGCACAGATGGAGAGGGACTGGCCGCTGCCCTGTCCGGTCCACGTCACTCCGACCAGGGACCAGGTACCGAGGAGCGCTAATAATTGTGGCGACACATCAACATCACCAGTCATCATCTTGGTATACTGCTCAGAGTGGAGGAGAAGGAGGACCAGTCATCATCTTGGTATACTGCTCAGAGTGGAGGAGTAGGAGGGCCAGTCATCATCTTGGTATACTGCTCAGAGTGGAGGAGTAGGAGGGCCAGTCATCATCTTGGTATACTGCTCAGAGTGGAGGAGTAGGAGGGCCAGTCGTCATCTTGGTATACTGCTCAGAGTGGAGGAGTAGGAGGGCCAGTCATCATAATGGTATACTGCTCAGAGTGGAGGAGTAGGAGGACCAGTCGTCATCTTGGTATACTGCTCAGAGTGGAAGAGTAGGAGGAATTTGTGTTTACGTAATACATTTATCATAAAATATGATGTGTGTAATTGAATACTTGGCAATCAGTAGTAATTTGCAAAGCTTTGATCAGTTTGATGCTCATTAATTAACTAATATTTTTCCGACCTCTACTGGTAGCTGTAAAACAGACAGGGCCATCAATTTTAAACATCAACCGATCGTTTTTCGTACAAATACATGTCGAAACATTACATTCTGTTGCTTGATAATCCAACCGACATTTCCGCTCACTTTGTTGCTTGGGATAGTCCGCCATTCTGTGGTGGCGGTTATCTCAAGTCAACCAGGCATGACGTCACTCGTTCTAAGAGCCAAGTCGAGGCTACACTCCGCCGCATGTCCCATTGCTTCCCTACTACACTCACACGCTTACCATCTTCCAGGAATATTCCTTCCTATTGACACTGCCCCCCTGATATTGTTGTCTCTGTTCACGGCCCATGCTTCACGTTGCACCTACGCGCAGTAGGCGAGCTTCTCCAGTGTTCAAACAAGACCGTATTCTTTCATTGACTGCAGTGATCACCGCGGCCATTTTGAGCGCAACAACACAAGGAAACATTGAGCTCAACACCTACAGACCATGAACAACTTATCTGAACTATGGTGGGCATTTACTTGACTACTCCATTAAAATTCAAACATGAATTACGTTTCCCTTGTACATCGTTTCTTAGATGAGTGGAGCCCACTAAGAGAGCGCGCACGGGCGCTGCGCCGCTTAGCAAGGGCCAATTATTACTGTTATCATAGAGTCTCAATGACTAAATAAATGCTACGTTCTTCTAACTTTTGCCCATGTACAATATTTTCGTTGGCAACAAGTTAGTACTTATTGGTGTCGATTTTTTTTTAAACCGATTTTCAAGTTCTTAAAAAAAATCGAATAGAGATATTTTCTTCACATGTAGACAAAATGGATGACGAAGTCTAACAAAGTCCCACAAACCTATTCCATACTCATTAAAGCTAGATCAAAAACGTATTATAAAAAGATACGTTCCAAATTAGTGACACGTTACGAAGTGGACGCTCTTCTACGGATTTAAATGATACAATTCTGATGGCCCGAAATCTAGACCGCTTTTTTGGATATTTATCCCGTAGGCTCAATCTTATATCGCTGTTTAGCAAACCACCATGTTACCAGCTCTCACAGCAACCTTGCTTAGATAAAGAAACAGTCCTTGTCACACATCTCGTGTCCAGCAGCATCAAGCACCGTGTCCCCGCCACACATCTCGTGTCCCGCAGCATCAAGCACAGCGTCCTCACCACACATCTCGTGTCCCGCAGCATCAAGCACAGTGTCCCCGCCACACATCTCGTGTCCCATAGCATCAAGCACAGTGTTCTCGCCACGCATCTCGCGTCCCGCAGCATCAAGCACAGTGTCCTCGCCACACATCTCGTGTCCCGCAGCATCAAGCACAGTGTCCTCGCCACACATCTCGTGTCCCGCAGCATCAAGCACAGTGCCCTCGCCACACATCTCGTGTCCCGCAGCATCAAGCACAGTGTCCCCGCCACAAATCTCGTGTCCCGCAGCATCAAGCACAGTGTCCCCGCCACACATTTCGTCTCCCGCAGCATCAAGCACAGTGTCCCCGCCACACATCTCGTGTCCCGCAGCATCAAGCACAGTGTCCTCGCTACACATCTCGTGTCCCGCAGCATCAAGCACAGTGTCCTCGCCACACATCTCGTCTCCCGCAGCATCAAGCACAGTGTCCCCGCGCAGTGTCCTCGCTGCCCCATCACACGTGCTGCTCACAGATTGTCCCGCTTTACTTTATTTGGCCGTCGCAGCCCCAATATAAGGCCGCCGTGGTGCGGTCCTCGGGGCGCGATGGCCGCACAATTTGCAGCATAGCGGGACCTGGACATCAAAAATATTTTCCTGCTGCATAACATTCCTTTCCGCTTAAAAGCGTCCACGAAAATAACAACAAAAAGACGGCGAAATGAAGCATGCTCTCGACAGGGGGAAAATTCCTCAAACAAAAGATTGCAAAAATGTCTGATGAAGATGATAAGGAAAACGAAAACTGTACTTTAATTACAGGAAATAAAAAATCCGACCAAAGTCAACTTTGAGATTATCCAATAGGTTCGTTAATATTCTTCGTCCATTCATACCTACTGTAGACTGGTTACCAATTTCTGCAAGTGTAAACGACTACTTGCAGACGGGGCAGCGTCTTGGAAGCTGAGAAAACAGAGATTGCAAGCAGGGCAAACATTGTGATGAGAACTAACAACTAAGCTGTGGACTGAAGGGGAAGTCGTGCCAAGCCCTTCGTGAAGAGACTGAGGGGCATGGCACAGAGAGGAGTGGCGCTCCAGAGCTGGAGGAGCGGATGCAGGGGGCGTGAAAGCTCGGTCGATTCCGAAATTTTCACCTATACCACGCACATAATTGTTGACTGTGCTGATGATACCAGCACCGCAAAATACAAACACTTTCATCGAGACCAATGGTTTCCAGATCAATCTGATTATTTTGGAAACCTGGTAATTATATATATACCTAATTAAATTGACACACCTATAAATAGTTCTATAAATATTATTCAATTCTTGTCTGAAGATAATGATGACTGAAAATTAACCGAGTCCAAAATAGCAACCAAGCAGAAGTTCCGTTAAACTCTCATAAATTACAACATCGGATCTCCAAAGGCCACCGTTCAATTTAATATTACTTATTAGGGTAGAGATGATATCATAAAGGAAGATAATAAACCCACAGATCTTAGACCTGGTAACAGTCAAATTAGAAACCAGGCTACAATTTCCTTCATCTCCAAGCATCAATTTGCTCTGGATCTTGATCAATTCTGTTATTGGTGCTCGGATTATAACTATTATTTTGCTACACATGCATGTAACAGTATTTCATAATGTGGCATCGGCAGAACACGGTATTGTTTTGCCAATACTATACCACCAAAACCCACTAATACTTCGGCACAGCTCGAGACACAAGGCTAGTGAGATTGGGTCTTTATGAGCGAAGGCTCCTGCAAGATAATGATTAAGTGAAGGCCGCTAGCGTCGGGACGGCACAAAGTGTGTCAGGCTGGGCTAGGATCGCCCTTCATAGAGGGCCGCTAGCGAGGGGACGGCACAAAATGTGTCAGGCTGGGCTAGGATCACCCTTTCAAGAGGGCCGCTAGCGAGGGGACGGCACAAAGTGTGTCAGGCTGGGCTAGGATCGCCCTTCATAGAGGGTCGCCAGCGAGGGGACGACACAAAGTGTGTCAGGCTGGGCTAGGATCGCCCTACATAGAGGGCCGCTAGCGAGGATACGACACAAAGTGTGTCAGGCCTGGCTAGGATCGCCCTTCATTGAGAGCCGCTAGCGAGGGGACGACACAAAGGGTGTCAGGCTGGGCCAAGATCGCCCTTCATAAAGGGCCTCTAGCGAGCCGACGACACAAAGTCTCAGGCTGGGCCTAGATCGACCTCCATAGAGGGCCGCTAGCTAGGGGACGACACAAAGGGTGTCAGGCTGGGCCTAGATCGACCTTCATAGAGGGCCGCTAGCGAGGGGACGACACAAAGGGTGTCAGGCTAGGCTAAGATTGCCGGTCATAGAGGGCCGCTAGCGAGGGGATGACACAAAGTCTCAGGCTGGGCCTAGATCGACCTTCATAGAGGGCCTATAGCGTGGGACGACCCAAAGAGTGTATCATGCTGGTCTAAGATCTTCCTCTATCGAGGGCCGATAGCGACCGAACGACAAAAAAGAGTGCGTCATGCTGGTCTAAAATCGTCCTTCATCGAGGGCCGATAGCGACAGGACGACACAAATAGTGCGTCATGCTGGTCTAAAATCATCCTTTATAAATTTAGAGCCGCTAGCGGTAGCCGAGTGGGTTGTATGTTGGCTTCTCCTGACGAGAGACTTCGATTGAAAGCCAAAGATTATAGGTTCGAGCCTACCTGACCCCGAGTGAGACATTCTAGCCGGCCTTTTAAAGGGACCAAAGGCTTGCTCATAAACGCCGTGAAACAATAAAAGGTTACCAGCGCAAGCTGGAGACGGAGAATCACAATCGGTTGTATGACTACAAAAATGCCACACACATCCTTGACTCCGTATCAAAGACGCTCGACTTTACCACATACCTTTAAGGTAGCTTTAACGAAGAGAGTGTCAGGCAGGGCCAAAATACGTCTGCAAACGATGAGGCAAATTTGGTGCGCGAGTCCTGCGCCGTCGGCGGCAGTTTGTTATGAGCGCCGTCCCGTAAGAGATAACGAGTACCCGCCCCAATCGCTGCCCCGATGCTCTAGCCAGTTTCAACAAACAAGGGGAAAAGTTCGTCGAGGAACGACGTAAATTGGCGGAGAGGCTGCGGGGAAGGGATGGGGAGAGCACAAGAAAGGAAGAGAGGGAGAGAAAAGTGGGGGCCAGGAAATAAAAACTTTGAATGCCTAATGAAGTCTCAGGGCCCGGCGATTGCCTAAGTTGGGAGTCAGGGATGAGGAGCTACCGTTCGAAAGAGTACCGAACACCGCCCATGCCAAACTACTATATTTTCGACCTAGGGAATGAATTGAACGACTACTCGACAAGCTTTCAAGCTATAATTCAGTGAATTGCAACTTATTTTGGTCTCTGTGGCCATGTGGGTAGTGTTTCCGATTACCATGATAGCCTCTAGTTCATCAGCTTGGTGTTCAAAACTAGACAAACACACCACGCGCTCTGTGGGCGGCGCATATAGGCAGCTCCCCCTTCTGTGAAGCCGTATTCTAAATCACCCTCCAGCTATGTATAAATACTTCGTTCATCCCAGAGCCAAAAGCCTATCTTATATTGACCAGAACTACTGAGAGCTAAAGCGTTGTTGCTCAGATGTTGCCCGGTTATACATCACTAATTTGTTCTATCTACATGCTAATGTGTTCTTGAGTAGCACTTTGTACGCAACTTGATCGTACACTTCTTCGTTTCAAGAATTAATGCGAGGCTATAACTTAATACAGGGAGACCGTGAGAAGACATCAGAAGAGGGCCATTCGAAATAACCTTTCAATTACGCCCAGGTTCTAGCAGCAGCAGGCTCAATCGGAGGAGGCCAACGACTAGGCCTATAACGGCCTACCTATAACGGCTTCATTGCAAATGTCTCTGTGAGCGCTAATACGAAGGGAGTACCATCAAAGCCCCTATAACAGCACGTCGTATCCACTGCTAATGATAATAAGACACTGGCTCAATGGGCTCTGCTTGCGGAACGCCGGTTGCATAGAAATGACGACGGGGGCGCTGCTGCTCCAAATGCTTATTGCGGAGACGGGAGGAGGAGGAGGAGGGAAGATGGCTGTTACGCAGATCTCCTTGAGGAGGCTGGAACATGGAGACATAAGTGAAGAACAGGAGTTGTCTGGAACATGGAGGCATAAGTGAAGAACAGGAGTTGTCTGGAACATGGAGACATAAGTGAAGAACAGGAGTTGTCTGGAACATGGAGACATAAGTGAAGAACAGGAGTTGTCTGGAACATGGAGACATAAGTGAAGAACAGGAGTTGTCTGGAACATGGAGACATAAGTGAAGAACAGGAGTTGTCTGGAACATGGAGACATAAGTGAAGAACAGGAGTTGTCTGGAACATGGAGACATAAGTGAAGAACAGGAGTTGTCTGGAACATGGAGACATAAGTGAAGAACAGGAGTTGTCTGGAACATGGAGACATAAGTGAAGAACAGGAGTTGTCTGGAACATGGAGACATAAGTGAAGAACAGGAGTTGTCTGGAACATGGAGACATGAGTGAAGATCAAGAGTTGTAAGCCACGCCATTCGTTACCATTCTTCAAAGCACCTGCAACGATGCATCCTAACTCAACTGAGACTTGCATTACACGATTAACAGGGGATAATTTAGTCGCAGCTCCACCATGTGAATTAAGCCGGAGATTATAATTGGCTACTTGAAACACTATCATTATCCTCAGTTTAGAGGCTAGCGTACGCTATGTGCTGGCATGCTGTTCCGCTGCATGCGATGCTGGATCACGTGGGCATCATACAAACAGCTCTGCCCGGATGGCCAGAGGTCCGCTGAATTAATATATTCGTTCCAGAGGAGCCCTGACGACGATTCTAAAGTTCAGTTCGGTAAAATAAAGGTTATCAGGATGACTATTTGCCTTGTGACTACTCTCAAATAATCATGGAAAATGTTTCGACTAATCAAGCCTCCGATTAGTTGTCGGATCGACCAACTTGTAACGCCCAACAATTTTGACCATGGTAGAGTCGTCCAGCTAAGATCCCTCATCCAGCTCAGCCCTTGACTACTCTGGCTAGTCTAGCCATATGCCAGAGTACATAAAATATTTCAGGACAGTACTCATCAACTTGGTTGCGCAGCGCGATGTTTTATACCCCTGGATCACCAACTGTATAACTACTTCCACAGGACCGACCACTAGATCATAAAAAGTAGTCTGTCAGCTGAACAACGAACGCAGTTAGAAAAGGAGAACCGGATTTTTTGTAAATATCACAAAGGCATTGGAAGCTCTCAGGGCAATTACTGTTTTGAGTATCGTGCAACGCCAAGATTATCCAGCATTCTCTATTGAAAACTATCTTTGACACGCGCTCTGAACTGTTTCTCATATTTTTCTTCATGCTCGGAGCATTAAATCTATTTGTTGCATAACCTCACTCGTTTCTCTAGCTTAGTCTTTAATTTTCTATCTAGTTTTCTCAATCAACCATCAAAATTAAAATGGAAAAGTATCTTCTATACGTGTAGGTGATATTTGTTCATTTAAATTGCTGAGAATGTAACTATTTTTTAATTTCCACGCCTTGTTCAATCTCTTCGCTCTCGCTTCTACCGAGGGTTTCCTAAGTTTGATGACCTTCTATTTCCCCGGCCATTACTGGCCCTGATTTCCCTCCAGCAGGCAATGGTAGCGACGGTCCAGCGAATAACCCATTTGGGCAGACAGTGAGTATCAGTTAAGCCAGTAGGTTGATGCAGCTTCAAGGCCCCCCCCGTACTGTAAAGCAGCACCGGCTACTATTGTTCCCATGCGCTGGATTTCATTAGAGTCTAGTGTTATTTTACGAGGGTTAATGGCAGCAGTTTGAGCTTGCCCTGGCCCGCGGACAGCCCTGACGTTACTACCACAACCAGCAGGTGGAGCAGCGCCTCACAGATGGTGCTCGGCGGCTTGCCTTGCAGCTAAACCGCTTTGATGGACGAGATCGTCGCAGGCCAATAGCCTCCTAAATTGATTAATCTCAGAGGGGAAACTGCCAAACAGCAGCCAAGGATGAGCAGAGTTGCCCCCTGCCCTCCTCCAAGACACTAGAAAATAAGCTTTACAGCGCATATAAAACAGGGAAATGGCCGCATAAAGCCGAGTGTGTGTATCCATCTAGTCGCACGCGCACACTAACCACCAGCCAAGCGCTTGACGGAGAGGCCTATAAATTGATCAAAATTTCCAGATAACCGGCGCTAATTAGTAACGCTTGCGGGAGCAATGATACCCGGTGGTATCATTCCACTGTAAGCAGAGAGGAAGTTTACAGTAGGGCGGGCCACTGGGGCAGTTACGAGAGTCAGCAATCTCTTTTGTAATGGGCAGATCAGGATCCATTAGACGACCTTTCATTAGCTGGTAGGCAGTCGATTGTTCCCTTGATGGCTGAGTCATTCTGACGCAAGCCAGACAGCTCTCACCTATCCTGATGGCACCAACGTCCCTTGATGGCTGAGTCATTCTGACGCAAGCCAGACAGCTCTCACCTATCCTGATGGCACCAACGTCCCTTGATGACTGAGTCATTCTGACGCAAGCCAGACAGCTCTCACCTATCCTGATGGCACCAACGTCCCTTGATGACTGAGTCATTCTGACGCAAGCCAGACAGCTCTCACCTATCCTGATGGCACCAACGTCTTCGTGGACCTCACGTACCTGAAACAACATAAATGATGTGAATGGCAAGCAGAACCGAAGGTTTATTTTCAAACATCAATTAAAAATAAGCAGAAGAGGGATTGTGACTGGTGTATCTAAAACGGCGACTGCTTCGTAGAATAAAGCCCTGCATCGTCTGAACCTGTAGAACACAAGTCAGATAATGCAGGGCTAGACTACACGCAACTATTACCTTGTTAAACAAACCAGTCAAAATTACTCTTGTGGGTTATTCAATCATGAAAATAATGCTAGAAATTAACTAGCTACATACAAAGACCAGTTGTAAAATGAAGCAACGGATTTACCACAGCGATTAAGAGCATAATCTTGTTATAAGGGGTGATAATTCTATTTGAATCCTTCTACAATGACGCTCAATGAGGTCTCTAACAAGAAGAGTAACTCAGTAAGAAAAGCGAGATGACCTGATCATATGATAAGAGCGCAAGACTCGTGCAAAGTCTCGAGTTTCCCGTAATTGTTGTTGTTGTTGCTCAACCCCAACTCTCCCTGCGATGGAGGAGCCAGGGTCAGTGCAGAACCCGAGGCCCGGGAACCCACCGATTTGTGTGTGTTGGGAGTGCTACAGCTGGTGACAGGCTCTATATTAGGCCTGCACCCTTGAAGTAGTTGATGCTGTCGCGCGGGCGCTCCCAGAGATCACACTGACGTGATGTTACGGTGGAGTCTGCCGGGTGCAAAGGTTGGGCACGACGTCATGACGTGCTCGACCGAATTGGGTGGACCCCGGCACCGCAAACAGAAATCGGAAGTGACATTTCCCCGTCTATGCTGGTATGACTGTAGGGCCGGATGGTGCCCGCACCGCAGCCTCGACAGGTGTACCCTGTCACCGACAGGTGTACCCTGTCACCCCTGGGCAGCCCCAATTCCTCCACGTTCACCCCAGGCGGGTGGCTCTGCAAAATCGTGTTGACTGTGGTTATCTAATGCAAAAGCTGCGAAGTGTTTGGGCATATATGAGTTATCTGTAGGTTCAGGAATGGTCGCATAAAGGGAACCGAAGTGTGTGGCCGGTGTGTTAAGTAGGTGTTAGTTGGCTGGATGAGGGTTAAGTAGGTTGTGGTGTTATGATCGGCCTCCTCTGGCACAGATTTATAAACTTGGCTTACGGAACATTACCGCGAGAGGTGCGTAGTGTGTGTTCCTAGAAACAGTGTAGGCTTTAGGCCTGTTAACCCTTAACTCAAATTTCATGGATGTCCCTTGCCTAGCATATTTGTAATTCCCCCTTCGATGTTTGTTTTACTGAAACAGGTGGCCTCTTTCTCGGATTGTATAACGTAGGAGACATTGACGAATTGAGGGCCATTCGCGCTCCTTGAAAATACCCGTGTCAGCGATAGGAGGGAGGGGAGACTAGATCCCAGAACACTGTTTAGCTCAGGGGTATCACATATGGTAAACAATAGATGGGAGGAGCCCACAAAATCCGTTAACGGATTTTGTTGAATATTTACCAATGAGGCTGGGGTAGTAGGACGCCCCGCC